>ML106417.1:222398-297263 GCA_003697995.1 Taxidea taxus jeffersonii
TTTTTTTTTTTTTAATAGCCTTAGTAAAAGCTGTGGTTTGATATTTCAGTGGTTTGGGGTAGGATTTCTCTGATGACTAGTGTTGTCAAACATCGACGAAAATATGTACTCTTTTTGTAAGATTTTATTCATTTATTTGGAGACAGAGATTGTACACCAAAGAGGAAGGAAGGAAGGAGAGGGAGCAGCCCATTCCTAGTTTATCACAAATTTTGATGTGGGTCTTGATCCTAGATCATGACCTAACATAAAATCAGATGCTTAATCAATGTAGTCAACCAGAGCCCTTCTTTGTCTTCTCTGGAGAAATGGATATAGAAGACCACCTTGGCCCATTTTTTAAAAATTATTTGATTTATTTATTTAGAGAGAAAGAGAAAGTGAGTGGAGGAGCAAAAGGAGACAGAAAGAAAACGTATCAAGTATATTCTCAGTGAGCACAGAGCCTAACATGGGACTTCATAGCAGGACCCTGGATCATGACCTGAAGGTGAAATCAAGAGTTGGAGGTTTAACCAACTGAGCCATCCTGGCGCCCCATCCTGGGCCCAAATTTTAATCAGGAGATTTGTTTATTGTTATTATTGCATTTGTCATACTTGCTATTGAGGTTAAGGTGTCCTTTCTGTACTTTGGCTATTAACCCCTTCTGAATATATGGTTGAACACAGTGTTTCCCATTTCACAGTCTGCCTTCCTGCTCTGCCAATATTTGCTCTGTACACTTGGTGTTTTGAAGGAGTCCTACCTGTCTGCATTTATGCTTGCTTCCTGTGATTTTTCTTTTATATCAAATAAATCATAGCCAAGCAAATGTCATTACTTTTTCCCCCTTTGTTTTCTTCTAGAGGTTTTAGGGTTGGGTCTTATGCTCAAGTCTTGAATCCATTTTGGGATTGTCTGGACTATATATTGTATGATGTAAGATAAGGACCAATTATCATTAGTTTGCATGAGGGTTCACAACGCCATTGACTATAGACACTATCCTTTCCCCATTGTGTATTCTTAGATATTTTGCAGAGAATACACTGACTTTGTGTGGACATATTTACTTCTGGGCTCCATAATGTGCTGTACTGCCTGTATGTGTGACTTTATGCCAGTCTCATACTGATGTACTGAATGAACCTCTGTAATGTGTAAAGAAGGAAGTGAGATGTTTGCAGGATCGGTCTCCCTTCTCATGATTGTATTGTCACTTCTATGTGCTCCATGCGGCCTATGAATAAGGATCTTGTTCTTCCTGTAAAAAGATCATTCGTACATTTTTACCCTAACTTCATTCATATATTTTTCATTATGTTCAGTTAGCTACTGTATAGTACATCATTAGTTTTTGATGTGATATTCAATAATTTATGTATTTTATTTGATTTTTATTTTTAATTTTTTTACTTTCTTTTTTTTTACTATGTGCATTTAACCAGCATACAGCACATCATAAGTTTTTGATGTAGTGTTCAAAAATTCATGAGTTGCATATAATACCCAGTGATCACTGTTACTTTTTATTGATTTAATTAACGTTAAAATTATAAGAACAGAGAAAAGCAAATATAGACTATATCAAAGAAAAAAATCAAGGAGATTGAAATCGGTATTTGGAAAAAAATGAATGAAATTTAAAAATCATAGGTAAACTTGTGAAATATGAAAACCTCAAATAAACACAATCCAAGTTCAAAGACAAGAGTTTTGGAGGGATGAGGAGTGGGAGGTTGGGTGAGCCTGGTGGTGAGTATTGTGGAGGGCACATATTGCAGGGAGCACTAGGTGTGTTACATAAACAATGAATTCTGGAATACTGAAAAGAAATTAAAAATAAATAAATAAAAATTTAAAAAATAAAATATTAAAAAATTGAATAAATAAAATAAATATGTATACTGCCTAGAGCAATCTATACCTTAAATGCCATTCTGATCAAAATTCCACTGGCATTTTTCAAAGAGCTGGAGAAAATAATCCTAAAATTTGTATGAAACCAGAGGGGACCCCGAATTGTGAAGGAAATGTTGAAATAAAAAAACAAAACTGGGGGCATCACGTTACCTGATTTCAAGCTTTAATACAAAGCTGTGATCACCAAGACAGCATGGTACTGGCACAGAAACTGACACATAGACAAGTGGAATAGAGTAGAGAGCCCAGATATGGAGCCTCAACATTATGGTCAAATAATCTTTGACAAAGCAGGAAAAAAGTATACAATGAATAATAACTAATGATGTACTGAATGGTGACCAACATAACACAATAATTTCAAAAATGCTGTAATAGAAAGAAAAATCCTTCACACATTAGAATACTGCTGAGTGAAATAAGTCAAGCAGAGAGAGTCACTTATCATATGGTTTCGCTTATTTATGGAGCATAAGGAATAGCACAGAAGATATGGGAAGATGGAGAGGAGAAGGGAGTTGGGGTCAAGGAAGGAAGGAAGGGAGGGGGAAACAAACTACACAAGATTGTGGACTCAGAGGAACAGACTGAGGGTTTTGGAGGAGAGGGAGTGGGTGAGCCTGGTGGTGGGGACCAAGAAGGGTACGTATTGCATGAAGCACTGGATGTGGTGCATAAACAATGGATTCTGAACACTAAAAAGAAATTTTAAAAAATAATGGGTTTTTTTGTTTGTTTGTTTTTAAGAAAAAAAGCAAACAGGTGGCTAAGCCACCTGTAGTTCACACACCACACTCCAATTTCAAGCTAGGTTACAAAGCTGTTCTTATCAAAACAGTATGGTACTGGCATAAAAACAGACACACAGGACAGTGGAACACAACAGAAAGCTTGGAAACTGGTAATTCTAGTACTTTTAGCAAAGTTTATTGATTCGTGTATTAAAGGTATATTTAAACTTGTCTCTGATAGAATTCTTAACTCTGAATGGGAATTTATAATATTGATGCCCTGTTCCAACGTTTCCTACAAATAACTGCATTTTTATAGATTTTACTTATTTATTGGACAGACAGGGATCACAAGTACGCAGAGAGGCAGAGAGAGAGGCTCCCAGCCCAGGAGAGAGCCCGAAGGGAGGCTCTATCCCAGGATCCCTGGATCATGACATGGGCCAAAGACAGAGGCTTTAACCCACTGAGCCACCCAGGCCTCCAATAACGTATTTCTTAAACAAACAAACAAAAACAATACTACATACTGTCAAAGTGGCATCTAAACAAAGTGGTCTACAAACAATGCAATCTTTGTTTTTAACTTGTAAAGAATTGAACCTAAGTCTGGAGCTAACTATATACTCAGAGGACGTGCAAATAGGGTCTTCCCTCCACTGAATAAAATAGCCCAGCCCAGACCATGCAACTGGAAGAGGAGCCCCAGTTCTGGGATTTCCAGGTGTCCACATTCACTGATCAGGACAGAACACAGAGAACTCACCATGGAATTTTTGCTTTGCTGGGTTTTCCTTATTTCTCTTTTAAAACGTAATTTATGGTGAACAAGAGACATTGAGGATGTGAGTGGATATGAGTGATAGAAACCATGTGTTTGTGACAGATTCCTGACTAGGATGTCTTGTGTCTATAGGTGTCCAGTGTGAGGTTCAGCTGGTGGAGTCTGGGGGAGACCTAGTGAAGCCTGGGGGTCCCAGAGACACACCTGTGCAGCCTCTAGATTCACCTTCAGTAGCTACAGGATCAGCTGGGTCCGCCAGACTCCGGGGAAGGGGCTGTAGTGAGTCGTAGGTATTAGCAATGATGGAAGTAGCACATAATATGAAGACTCTGTGAAGGGCCAATTCACCATCCGAGAGACATAGTGAAGGGCCATCAGTGTGAGCCCAGACACAAGCCTCAAACTACGAGGGTATCAGACCAACAGAAGGTGCACAATACTCACCAATTATGTCTTTAATCCCAGAAGCAGGTGCAGTTGGAGGTTATGGCACGTTTCCTGTCAGGGTCTGGGGTTTCTTCTCCATAGTGCAGTTTCCCCAAGGGAGCTTCCTTGATATTATTCTGTGCTTACCTATTCACTCTCTGACTAAGAAACTAAGTTTCTAAGTTGTAACAGGAAGAAATATATACTAACATGCAAAAAAAAAAAGAAAGAGTCAGTTACATTAGTTTCCTCTTGTTCTTAAATACAAATAAATTACAAATATCTTGATGCAGGTCAACAAGAATTTTATAAGAATCTCAGTGGCATTCACTGTGGATGACAAGAACCTTCAGCAGAGCAGGAACATCACACACACACACACACACACACACACACACACTCAGTATAAAACCTCTGCTGAAAAAGTAAAATTAAATTTAAAAAAGAGTATAAAACATCTGTCACCATCTTGTAATTTCTCTGAAGTAAAGGTTGTCCTAAGACAGAAATACACAGCATACAGGAAGACCTCAAGAAGCAAGAAAAATCTCAAATAAACAACCTAACATTAAACCTAAAGGCGCTAGGGAAAGAATAACTGAATCCTAAATATAACAGAATGAAGGAAATAGCGATATTAGAGCAGAAAGAACTTACATAGAAACTAAGAAACACAGAACAGATCAAAGAAACCAGGGTCTGAATATTTTTAATTCAATTAGCCAAGGTATAGTACATCATTGACTTTTGATATAATATTGAATGCTCCATCTGTTCAAGATAAAACCCTGTGCTCATCACCTCACGTGATACTTTGGGGGAAAAAACACAATACACCTGAGAATCCTCTACCTAGATTTATCAAAGTGAAAGAGAAAGGGCCCAAATAAATAATAAAGAAGTCTGTCTAGTCTAGTGTGTCATTCAAAGCCCTTATTTCCTTGGTGCATGAACAAAGAATTCTGGAACTCTGAAAATAAATGTTTAAAAACGTGGAAAAAGTCTATATTTTTAAATATTCGCTTAGCCAACATAGAATACATCATTACTTTTTGATGTAGTGTTCAAAGATTCATTACTTTTGTATAACACCCAGTGCTCATCACATCACCTGCCCTCCTTAATACCCATCACCTGGCTAACCCATCCCCCATCACCCTCACTTCTGTAAACCTTGTTTGTTTCCCAGAATCCAGGGTCTCCCATGGTTTGTCTCCCTCCCTTATTTCTTTTTTTTAATTTAATTTTATTTTAGTTTAGTTTTCAGTGTTCCAAGATTCACTGTTTATGCACCACACCCACTGCTCCATGAAATTCATGTCCTCCTTGATACCCACCACCAGGCTCACGCATCCCTCCACCCCCTCCACTCCAAAACCCCCAGTTTCTTTCTCATAGTCCACAGTCTCTAATGCTTCATATACTCCTCCAAATTCCCTCAATTCACTTTTCCTTTCCCTTTCCTAATGTCCTCCATGTTATTCCTTATGCTATAAAAGTAAGTGAAACCATATGATAATTGACTTTCTCCATGGTCCTCCTTACTATTCCTTATGATCCACATATAAATGAAACCATAGGACAATTATCTTTATGTTTTACTTATTCTTCTTGACATAACACTCTATGGTTCCATCCAAGTCGATGAAATTGTAGGTAGTCATCCTTTCTGATGGCTGAGTAATATTCCATTGTATGTATGGATCACATCTTCTTTATCCATTTATATGTGGAAAGACATCTCAGCTCCTTCCACATTTCACTATAGTGGATATTAATCCTATGAATATTGGGGTGCATGTGCCCCTTTTTCCACTACATCTGTATCTTTGGGGTAAACACCTAGTAGTTCAATTGCTGAGTCATAGGATAATTCTATTTTTAACTTTTGAGGAATCTAGACACCATTTTCCAAGGTATCTGTATCAACTTGCATTCCCACCTACAGTATAAGAGAGTTCTCCTTTCTGCACATCCTCTCCAACATTTGTTGTTCCCTGTCTTGTTAATTTTAGTCTTTCTAACTCATGAAAGGTAATATCTCATTGTGGTTTAGATTTATATTTCCATGGTGACAAGAGATATGGAGCATTTTTCCATGTGTCTGTTGGCCATTTGTATGTTTTCTCTGCAGAAGTGTCTATCGATGCCTTCTGCCAATTTCTTGACTGGATTATTTGTTTTTTGAGTGTTCAGTCTGATAAGTTCTTTATAGATCTTGGATATCAACCCTTTTTCTGTAGTGTCATTTGCAAATATCTTCTCCTGTTCCATAGGTTGCCTTTTAGTTTTCTTGACTGTTTCCCTTACATTGCAGAAGGTTTTTATCTGGATGAAGTCCCAAAAGTTCCTTTCTGTTTGTGTTATCCTTTCATTTAGAGACCCAACTTGCAAGAAGTTGCTGCAGTTGAGTATCTAAGAGGTTAATGCCTGGGTTCTCCTCTCATATTTTGATACAATCCTTTTTCTTAAGGGGTCTCTGAACAAACTAGGTAACATATCCTAGTATCCAGCCAGAATTGTCATTGACAATGTCCACATCACAGTCACCTGTTACCGCCACATGCCAGTTATTTTCTTCCTGGGAATGAGAACCCCATAGCAACCCACCTGCACCCACATAAATATAAACACTCCTGTTTTTTTCCTTCCCTCTGAGCAGTGATGTCAGCTGCTCTCTATCCAGGTCTACACACACCCTGGAACCAGGGTGGACATGCACCTCCGTCTGTGCAGATTAAGGGCCCAAAGAACACCTTGCAAGTTTGAGACACTGATAGACCTGGATGATGTGGGTGTCTCCTCCCCTCTGCATTCCCCAAGATGGTCAGTCCACACTTCCAGGCCCTCACACAGGGTCCAGATGTGTCCTCATAACTGGATCTTCTGGATCTTCCAACCTCTCATGGTCCTCAATCCCTCCATCAGGCAGATAGTGAATTTATTATTTAATTCACATTAACAACCTACAGGGGAGCCAGGAGACAAATCCTGCATCCACAGCTCTGTTCATGAAGATACCAAGAGAAGGGCCTTCACAGAACACTGATATAAATCACTGAGCACAGTGATGAGGACACAGGTTATAAAGAGGGTTACCTGCCCCTGTCACAAAGATGTGAAGTGTCATTTCAGGACCAGAGAAGATGTTACTTGTGCAAATGTGTCACTGAGAGATGAGGGGTCACCCAGGAGGCTCCCAGGGAGGTGACACGGATTGGAGCGATGACAAAATCTGACATATCTGCCACCCTTTTATGTCCTTTACACATTAACATGCCTAGTAGTGAAGGTGTTTCAGGGAAGTTAAATCCACTCATGATCAGTGGAGCAGCTCTGAATTACCAAGTACAGGAGTGATCCAGCTTTGACAAATTTCCACATAATTTGTACATAGAGCTGCTGTCGCCAAACTTGCACACCCAGGACTTGAACCACAAGAGAATAGAGGGGCAGGTGGAACAGAGGTTCCATAACAGTACAGAGCCCCTGGAATTATGGTGGGGTTTCATGAATGTCTACCATGCACAGGACACTTGGTATCATATTGTTATGTTTTATGCTTCCTGTAGATGATCACACCCTCTCTTTGTGAGGCCTATGCTGTGGAGAGTGTGACTCTCTACCTGGCTCCCCTGGAAAACCAGGGCTTTCTGGGTAACAGCAGTGAAATGTGTCTCTGCTGTAGTCACACAAGAGTTCAGATTTCCTGTTTCTGTTCTCTGAGCAGTACTGTGATCTCCTGGAGCTCCCCCATGTAGAATCTACTTCCACTCTCCAGTACACTCCTCTGCTCTACTCGGGTGACAGTTGTTAATATGCTGAAAGGCTTATTATGTGGATATCCAGGTGCTCCCAGGAACCTCGGTTGGGGGAGGCCTGCACGTGTCACTGCCCCTCTGCCAACAGTGGTCCAAGTCCATGTGTTCTTGCCTGTCTCTGGGTACACAGTCATTTTGTTCTTCCCAGTTGTCCCCTCCCACAGCTCCAGTGATCTCTGGGAGTCCTCAGCTTCCTGTTTCCCTACCTTTCCCTAAAGACTAAGGCTCTCATTCCATGTGAAAAGTGTGCATTGTCCTCAACAGAACTGAGACTGTGACGTCTGTTCCTCTCTCAGATCCTATCGGGCTCCACCTGTGACCCCAGGATGTTCCCTCTAAGGGCTTCCTCTGCAGATAAATTCTTTATTTCTGTGGAGGACACAGGATGCATGGATCTCCATGAATTTCTGCTCTGAGTAATCTTCCCCATCCTGCCAGTACCACCTGGATGTGGGGAGGCTTTTTATGATTTGTCCCCATTCTACAGGATAGGAATGCACGAGGACAAGATTTATTGATATGGTCCTGGAGAACCTCATGCTATAACACCTTAAGCATTTGTGATATCAAGAAATCCATTAAATATTCAATCTAAACCTGGTGATTGTTTATTTGTCATCAGGGATCTCCATTCACAATATGTCAAGATGCTGGTTCTTATCCCCTATGCGTACTTGTTACTCCCGAGAGTTTAAGTTTATTGTTTGTCTCATGACCACAAATAGAAGGCATGCTAACACGAATTTATTGATCTGAAGTTTGTTGTGTTTATTTCTTTACCTCTTGCAACTCCAATCTGAGTAGTGAGTTTATTGAAATACGGAATCACTATATCAAAAACAAATGTTGTACTGTATGGTAACTAAAACAAACAAACAAACAAACAGAAACATGGAAACAATCCCAAGCCAAATCATCGGCTTAAAAGTGGACATATTGTGCTCTGTGTCACTTTTGGAAAGCTGCCCATCATTAAAAACATGATAAATATGGGGGTATTGTCAAGTATGTTGCTCAGCAATAGAAGCCGTAGAAATAGAGGTACATTTCATACAATTACAAAATTATATATTGTAGAAAATTAAAGCTAGTGTAAGGTAACATGAATATCAATAGTAATGTGGGGACAGAGTGAAGAAGGAATGTGGAAGGAAGAATTCCAAAGAAAATACAGGAATTTTTGTGGAAAACTGAATTACTTTCTCTGGATTCTGTTGATTCTGACACCTGAGTTTCTCATATCACACTCTCTGCCTGTGTGAAGTTCATCCTGATGAATCACACTCACCAGAACTATTTAAGTCAATAGGAGAAAGACAACTATCATATGAGCTCCCTGATATGGGGAAGTGGAGATGCAATGGGGGGTGGGGGTTAAGGGTGTAGGAAAATAATAAATGAAACAAGATGGGATCAGGAGGGAGACAAACCAAAAGAGACTCTTAATGTCATAAAACAAAATGAGGGGGGTGGGAGGAGGGGTGTTGGGAAAGGGTGGTGGGGTTACATTATATGTTTATATAAAAATTTAAAAAAATAAAAAACTATTACAAATAATCCCAGAGATGCCTTGGGATGAACACAGTGACAGTGAAACCTTAGAGACTTGAAAGAACACCTGCATGCACCCTGATTCTGTATTTCAGATAAATTCTAGAACAAACAGAGTCATCTTGTCCCCATTACAGGCAGGATTCCACGTTCCCCATGAGCCTGTGCACTCTGTCCTGCAGGGAGCTTAGGGTGGGTAGTAGGTCCTTTGGGAGGAGCACAGGTCCGATTCCTGGGGCACAGTGTTCTTGGACACCTCACAAACCCTCCACAATTCTGGGTGTAGGATCATGTCACTTTAAAGGGAAACATGATACCTACACCTCAATATGTGTGACTATGTGAAATCAAACCAGTACTCTGAAAGCGGGTACTCTGAAAATCATGTGATTAAACTTCATCTTTTCCCAAATGCTGTCAGTATCACCAAATCAAAGGCAGTCAGACTTGCTCTGGTTACTGTTCTCTCTGTCAGTATAGATACCATTCTGGCTGTATAGTCAAGGGACATACTAATAGGGTCCACCCTCTTCTGATTAAAGCAGCCCAGCCCTGAGCCTGCAGCTGGGATGGGAGCCCCAGTCTCGGGATTCCCAGGTTTTCCAATCAGTGTTCAGGACAGAACACAGACAGCTCATGATGGAGTTTATTCTTGGCTGGATTTTCCTTGTTACTCTTTTAAACGGTAATTTAGAGAGAACAAGAGACGTTGAATAAGAAAGTGGATATGAGTAAGAAAAACAGTACGTGAAGGACAGTTTCCTGACCAGGATGTCTTGTGTCTGCAGGTTTCCAGTGTGAGGTGCAGCTGGTGGATCTGAGGGAGACCTGGTGAAGCCTGGGCGTCCTTAAGACTCTCCTGTGCATCCTCTGGTTTCACTTTCAGTGACTACTGCATGAGTTTGGTCTGCCAGGCTCCAGGGAAGGGGCTTCAGTGGGTCTCAGCCATTACGAGTGGTGGTAGTTACATATACTATGAAGACACTGTGAAGGGCCAGTTCACCATCTCCTGAGACAATGGCAAGAACATGCTGATTCTGCAGATGAACAGCCTGAGAGATGAGGACACCACTGTGTGGTACTATAATCTGTGTACGTAGTGTGTACACACTTGCAGTGAGCCCAGACACCAACTGTCCTGCAGGAACAAAGGAGTAGCTGGGCTGCAGGGGTGCTCAGGGAACCAGGAGACCCCCTAGTCACCAGAGGAAACTCAGGTGCTTATGTCACCAGGAGTCACTCAGAACACCAGGGAGCTCACAGGGTACCAGAGAGTGCTTAGGACAGAAGAATCAGATAGTTCAGGGCTCTTGAGGTGCTCAGGACACCAGGGGCTGCTCACATTAGCACAGTGCACCCAAGATCCACAGACACAAATCAGACGCAGGAGCAGGGGCAGTTGGTGGGGGGGATTTCTTTTGAGATAGATGGTTTCCCTCTAGCCTCTCTAGATTCACTCTGGGATATATATGATTATTTATTTGATCCATAGTTTCTTTTATTTTCCATGCTAACCAGAAGAAGATAATATTGTCTATGTATAGATGAGATCTCACCAGGTCCTAGGGAAATTTCCTAGGAAATTCATCAGTCTCATTCATAACTTGTTTTTTCTTTCTCCAAAAAGGACCTGCAGGAACCCTCATCTTCCCTGATAAGTACCTACACAGCCCAGGCTTTCTGAGAGCTTAATGCCTGTTCTCTGCCCTCAGTGAGCACACACTGCCTCCACTTGGTTATGAAAATACCCCCCAGGACATCTGCCCAAACTGGGTCCTTGTCCTTTAGCTACAGTTTATCCTCTGGCTCATTATCCAAGTGGGTGGACACTGGTGATCAGTAACTCTCCCTCTGGAGGCACCGCTCTTTCTCTTTGGTGGAAAAGCAGCCTAATTGATGGGATGCATTTTACGACTTCTACAATGAAACAGGCAGGATGACAAGCCAGAGAGAAAAACCCATCACAGTCCTGTTGAGCCCTGTTCTGGGGGTAGTCTATGAGAGCAGCCTTGGGGGGTGTGTCTGATATGTGATTCCTGACTTCCACATAGTAAACCCATGTGAATCCTCAGATCTGGCTGGTGGAGCCTGAATCCCTGCCCATCCGGTGCTGTCCCTTAAGTATCCCACAGAGAGCCACTATGACCTCACTCCGCCCTGCTGTAACTTCTCCCCCAACCTCTCCTGGACCCTGAGCCCAATGGGGCTGGAGCCCTGTCACTCTTTCCTGATCCCCACCAGGTGCCAGTTGTAGAGTGAGGCTCAATAATGAATGTCTACCATGATGACAGCACCCTAAATTGGGGCTGAAATGGGACTTATAGTCTAAAATATGATTCAGAAGAAAAACAATGTGTCAACTACTAATGAGACAACACTGATATATCCTCTCATGTCCCTGCTTTTGTCTCATTTGGATCTGGATTTCTATATAGAATTCAAAATAACTTCTGGTTTTTAGATCTCTTTGCTTTTTCTTCTGTTATTATTATAGAAGATACCTATGGTAGGGGGGTAAGATGTGGGTATAGACAGGTGTTTTTAGTCTATGGTTGGTCTTTATATCCCTGACCGGAGTCCTTTGATGTCATCCTACAAGAGAATCTCAGGTTGACCTAACTGAGGTGACACAGGAAGGCCTAAGGGGAGGGGAGAAGACCTGCTGTCCTTAGCCCACCCAAAAATCTAGAATGAACTAGAATTTGGCATTTATTGTCCCCCAGGTCTTGATTTATCTGGCAGATTTCTCAAGAGGATCTTTCCCCACCTCAGAAGCACAGCAAATGTCCATCCTTTCTTTCCTGAGGGAAAGAGGGAGGGCTTCTGGACCTGAAACACAAACTTGTAGGACACCCCTAAGGTTGCCACCAATTCCACAGGTGCCTCAACTCAGACATCTCTACACTGAAACTTCATCAATTCACCATCTACAGTTCAATTTTCCCATTTTCTTTGGGTCCTGTGGATATATCTGTGGGTGGCTTCTGCCCTAGTTAGTCATGATTCCCTGCATATGCCCATTTGTGAACTCAATTTTAGGGTCACACTATTCCCTGCACTAAGATCTAAATATATGTGTCCCCTGCAAATTCAAGTGTTCTAACGTAATGTCCACTGAGATGGAAAAAAAAGTAAGGGATCCTGGGAGAGTGTTAGGTTATGAATGGAATCAGAGCTGTTATGATCCCACAAGATGCTCCAAACCTTCCATTTTCCATATGAAGACGCAGTATAAAAGACATGCCCAATGATCCAGATGGAGGCCCTCACTGCACAATGAATATGATAATACCATGAGCTTGCACTTTGGAGGTTCCAGAAATGTGAGAAGTTGATTTATAAGCTAACCAGTTTGTATTCTGTTATACCATCCTGAGAAGTGTGGTGCTGCTGTAACAAAGACCTGAATCATGGAAACGGTTTGGATCTGAGTAATGCTTAAGTGCTGGAAGCCTTCTGTGATGTGCGCAGAAGAAGCCTGCATTGTCAGAAAACTGTCATGAAGGGTGATTAATGGGAAACACCAGAAGAAAAGAAGAGACCTACAGCAAAAGCCGCAACCTTCCTAGAGAGTATCTAAATGCTTGCGAAATATATGTGGTAAGACATAAACAATACACGTCACTCTGATAATGTCACAGACAAGGTGAGGAATGTCCCTTTGTGAAATGGAGAGGAGGTGACCTATGCTGTAGACTGGTAGAGAGCTTGCTTGCACTGAGATCTGAAAGGAAGAACTTGGGAGAGGTGTAACTTGGTAAGAGGCTGAGGGAATTTCTGAGCAAAGGCTTAAAGCATCAGAAGGTTTCTCTGGAACTCTTATGGTAAAATGTGGGAAGAACAAATGATATGAAGACATAATCATTAATCTGTATGAAACAGAAATGAGAATTTTGTAAATTTCTCAGCCTGTTCCTACTGAAAGGAAGGAGAGATCTTGTTCCAGAGAAATTAGCAAGGATGTGGAAATACAGGTTGATCAAATCAGCATAACTCAGGAGCTACTCATCAGGACCCTGAGAATATTATGACCCTCTAAACTGAAGCCTGGACCTACTGTCTACAACATTTTGGAGTTAACTCAGACTAACCCCCTCCCAGCATAGGCTGAGTGAGGGAGCCTGGATATGTTGCATGACTTGTTCTTGGACTTCCATCTTTCATAACTCTGATGGAATTCATTTCTACAATTTATACCCTACCCAGGCAGTGGTATTTGTCATAGCCGCCTGATCAGACAAAGATCCTATCACATCTCTGGTGGGTCTGAGAAGAGCTGGTGACTTTCAGTTGTTCAGCTTATGGGAAGACTAAAGACTTCCAGGCCTTGACATATCTGACCAGAAACCAGATTCCTCTTGTTACACATGAATAATGGAAATTTGATTTGTTGTTACATATTTAGTACTTGTTACTTTGCTTCTCCAAATGATTTTTTGATTTAATTTAAATTCACTTACTTAACATATAGTGTATCATTAGTTCTGTAGGTAAAGTTCAGTTACTCATTGGTTGCATATAACACCCAGTGCTCATTACATCACACATCATGCTTCATGTCCACCACCCACTTACCCTAGGCACCAGCCCCTCACCTCTAGCAACCTTCTGTTTGTTTCCTAGACTTAAGAGTCTCTTATAGTTTGTCTCACTCTCTGATTTCATCTTATTTTATTTCCCCTCCCTTCACTTATGACCCTGTTTTGTTTCTTAAATTCTGTGTATGAATGAAATTATATGATAATTTTCTCTCACTGGTCAACTGATTTCACTCTAGTGTAATACCTTCTAGTTCCATCCACATCTTTGAAAAATATTTTTTATGGCAAAGTAAATTCCATTGTATATATATAACACATCTTATTGATCCATGAAAATCTTGATACAGGGTATCATGGAGCCTTTTCGGCCTTGTTCATGCCTTCCAAGGGAATGGTTTAATCATTTACCATTAAATGAGACATCTTTTATTAATAAAAGCATTTTTAGTTTGATGATCATGACTTTTTGTCTTAAATAGGGGGATGACTTCTTGATGTTTACATTTGAACACATCACCTGATTAGAAGATACTCTGTAGGACTATATAATTTTTATACACATGGTTATGTTTGGTTTACCAGCATTTCATTACAATATGTGCATTTGAGTCTTATCAGCCACATCATCCAGGTGACCTAAATCAGGTTCAGGTGTTTCTCTACCCAGGACCAACTTCTTCACCTGAGAAGGGAGGTGAACAGGGCATCACAGACACTGGTCCGCAGGGACTGACACACCAGGCTTGCCCTCCCTGGTCCACTGTTCCTAGATGAGCACCTGCTTCTGCTCCTAAGGAAACTTCCTTACCAGTGGCCTCCAAAGTTCTGTACTCGGGCTCATTCTCAGTGGAAAGAGCTCTGGTAACACAGAGTCGGGTATGTGGCAAGGGTGTATATCCTCAAACAGATGTTAGGATGTGGGACCTCAGCATCCCAGGAATGTGTTTCCCTTCTGATGTGTCTTCTCTCTAAATGAGCCATTTCCTGATATAAAATATTCTGCTTTGTGAATATGCAAATGATTCAAGGTGTATTAGGTTAAATATACACATGTCTGTGCCCTGAGAACATCACCCAACAGCTGCACATAAGCCTTTGTAGAAACCCTGAGAGCACAGCACCTCACCATGAACTGGAGCTGGAGAATCCTCTTCCTGGTGGTATTGGCTACACGTAGAGGATTCCCCCAGTCTTTTGGCAGAGGAGGGGGCCAGTCAGACTGACTTCATCCCCTCCTGTTTCCTCTCCACAGGTGTCCACTCCCAGGTGTAGCTGGTGCAGTCTGAGGCTGAGTTGAGGTAGCCTGGGGAATCCATGAAGTTCTCCTGCAAGGCATCTGGGTACACCTTCACCATCTATGCAATGAACTGGGTACGACAGGCACCGGGAAAGAGCCTGCAGTACATGGGATGGATCAGTATGAACACTGGGAATCCAACATATGCCCAAGCCTTCTCCAGTCGATTTGTTTTCTCCATGGACACCTCTGTCAGCACAGCCTATCTACAGATCAGCAGCCTGAACTCTGAGGACATGGCCGTGTATTACTGTGCAAGAGACACGGTGTGAGAACACATCCTGCCTGTGCTAGATACTCTGTGGAAGGCTCATCTGTGCTGGGCTGAGGAGGTGACAGAGACAACAAAGCTAAAGACACTCTATGACTGTTTTCCAAAGTGGCTGCACCAACTTGCATCCTCACCAACAGTGTAAGAGGGTTTCCCTTTCTCCTCATCCTCTCCAACACACGTTGTTTACTGTCTTGTTAATTTTGGCCATTCTAGCTGGTGTAAGGTGGTATCTCAATGTGGTTTTGATTTGAATCTCCCTGATGACTAGTGATGATGAACCGTTTTTCATGTGTCTGTCAGCCATTTGCATATCTTCTTTGAAGAAGTGTCCGTTCATCCTTTCATTTTTTTTTTCTGGAAAATAAAATAAGATGAGGGGAAAAATTAGGACATATAAATTGAGAATTTTTTATAATGAATGCTTCTTAAATAGAACATAGATCACAAATAAATAAAATATATGTAAATGAAAAAGTTAAAAAATAGAAAAATAAGAATGTGTATTTATAAAAATTAAACCTAAAAATATAATGAGAAAGTAATGTAAAAATAAAGAAAGATGAATCAGAAATAAATCAAAAATAAAAATAAAAAACTTAAGGATAAAAAGAAAGAAAGCTAAGCCTACTTCCACCGGGAACTGAAAGTGTGCCACACTCTCTGATCATTAAACTTCCTGAGATGTAATTGTTCTGTGGATCTTCTGGGGGAGATGCTGCTATGATTATTCTCAGGGGTTTTGGCCTCATGGAAATGCACATCTTGGGAGCAGGGGACAAGGATTGGTGTAAGCAGGTCTGCCCTCCACTAGGTGCCACTGTTTTGCTTCCAGATGCACTGATGGGTAGGTTGAATATGGCATCTGCTCTCTAGGCAGAGGCTGAAATTTCACATACACCCAACTCTTCAGTGAGCCCTCACAGAGGAGCAATCAAACCTTCCTCTCCAATGTTTCCATCTGAAACCCATGTTCACCCTACCTGTGTCTGAGCTGCTGTATCTCAGGCACATGACTGAGTTTTAAATTTTCAAAATTAGGGACTCCTACAGTGTGTACCCATGCTATTCCTCCAGGGGAGATTCTCATACTTTTTTCCATTTGCTCACAGGTCTCAGGAAATAGATCACATGACCAGATTGTGGTTCATGGTTTATGGCAAATCAGAGCAGAAAGCCTGCACTTAGACTCACTGTTCAACCAGGTTCCAGACTCTTTGCCTAGCATCTGTGCATCACAATGGTACCACACATTCTTCTTGTGACTCAGGGGATCTTCAAACCCTGGAATTCTGCTCCACTTTGCCACTTCAGCACCTTTATGCCAGGCACATCCCCACAGTAGTACACTTTTAAAAGTTCAGATTTTGTGTTCTGCTGCTACAATACATTGTGCTAGCTTCCAGAAGCAGGTTCCATCCCTGATGTCACATCCACAGCTATATCTGTCCCAAGACAACTCTCTGTGCCTCCTTCATTCCAAAAGGAGGTCGATATTCTATTTGAAGCTTGTAGGTTTTGTTCTCTCAGACCTCTGATTGACTTCTTGGCTGCTCAGAATGCCTCAATTACTTCCTAGCTGTGTTCTAGAATGCCAAGCCTAGGGACCCCTTATCCTCCGTGATCCTAACTACTCCATCCCACATTTTCTTGTAGCAAAGAGGGTGTGATAAATTCCTTCTTCTGTATATGCTGAAGCTCAATTTTGAAATCTGGTGTTTTATTTCAGAATACCCTAATTTATTTCTCTCTGTGTTCTTATACAGTTGTCTTATGGTTCAGTTGCTCTTTCAATGTGCAATGTCCAAGAAAAGAAAAATTCTGAGACTGGGCCCTCTCCATCAGAGCTATTGTATATGGACATAGACAGTATGTTGGAAAGGGAATTCAGGCTAACAATTATCCAGGCAATAGCTAGGTTGGAAAAAGCCATGGATGACAAAATGGAATTGGTTAGGGCAGAAATGAAAACCAGCAGGGATGATGTTCACAATGTTCTCAATGAGTTCCAATCTAATCTAAATTCTCTAAAAGCTAGGGTAACTGAGGCAGAAGATAGAATTTGTGATCTGGAGGACAAACACATAGAGAAAAAGGATCGGGAGAAATCCTGGAACAGCTTAGAATCCACGAAAACAGAATTAGGGAAATAATTGAGGCCATGAAACCTTCCAACGTCAGAATTATTGGAATTCCTGAAGGAGGGGGAGAAAGAAACAAGACTAGAAGATATAGTTGAAAAATTCTCCATGAAAATGTTCCCAGTCTAGAGAATGGAGTGAGGGTTTGTGAACTAGAGGAAGAACGGCCTCCCTGCAAGATTATAGAATCTAGAAAGACCTCCAGACACCTGATAGTGAAAATGATGAATCATAGTTGTAGACAGGAGCTCTTGAAAGCAACTAGGGCAAAGAAATTCCTTACGTACAGAGGAAAGCCCATCAGAATAATGTCAGACCTGTCCACAGAAACCTGGCAAGCCAGAGAGGGCTGGTAAGACGTATTCAGGGCACTAGTGAGAAGAACATGGATCTAAGAATACTTTATCCAGCAAAACTGACATTCAAAATGTATAGAGAGATAAAGAGCTTCCAAGATAGGCAAGGTTTAAAAGAGTATGTGACCACCAATCTGACACTGCAGGAAATATTAAGCGGGGTTCTATAAAAGAGGAGAAAACCTAAGAATATCATTGAACGGAAATATAAGGAGACAATCTATAGAAACAATGACTTCACAGGTAACACGATGTCAATAAAAACATATCTCTCAATAATCACTCTCAACATGAATAACCTAAATGCATCCACAAAACGACACAGGGCTGCAGATTGAATAAAATGACAGGACCTATCCATAAAATGGGTCTACAAGAGACCCATTTTAAACCTAAGGATACATCCAGACTGAAAGTAAAGGGATGAAAAAGCATCTTTCATGTCAATGGGACTCAAAAGAAGGCTGGGGGAGCTATTCTCATATCAGATAAATTAGATTTTAAACTAAAGACTTTAGGGGAGCCTGGGTGGCTCAGTGGGTTAAAGCCTCTGCCTTTGGCTCAGGTCATGATCCAAGGGTCCTGGGATCAAGCCCCACACCGGGCTCTTTGCTCTGCATGGGGCCTGTTTCCTCCTCTCTCTCTGCCTGCCTCTCTGACTACTTGTGATCTCTGTCTGTCAAATAAATAAATAAAATCTTTAAAAAAATAAAAAAATAAAGACTTTAGACAGAGATATGGAAAGACACTACATAGTTCTTAAAGGGACTGTCCACCAAAAAGATCTAACAATTGTAAATAATTATTCCCCCAATATTGGAACAGCCAATTACATAAGAAAACTATTAATCAAGATAAAGTGTTATACTGATACGAATACATTAATCTTAGGGGATCTTAACACGCCACTCTCAGTAATAGACAGATCACCCAAGCAGAAAATCAATAAAGAAATAAGAGCATTGTATGACACATTGGACGAGATGGACCTCATAGATATATCCAGAACATTCCACCTTCAAACAACAGAATACTGGTTCTTCTTGAGTGCACATGGAACCTTCTCCAGAATAGACCACACACTGGGTCACAAATCAGGACTGAACCAATAACAAAAGACTGAGATTATTCCCTGCATATTCTTAGATCACAATGCATTGAAACAGGAGCTCAACCACAAGGAAAAGTTTGGAAGGAATTCAAACACCTGGAAGCTAAAGATCACCTTGCTTATGAATTCTTGGATCAACCAGGAAATCAAATAAGAACTTGAACAATTCATGGAAACCAATGATAATGAAGACACTTTGGTCCAAAACCTATGAGATACAGTGAAGGTGGTCCTAAAGGGGAAATACATAGCCATCCAACTCTTACTCAAAAATTTGAAAAGTCCAGAATACACCAGCTGTCTCTACACCTTAAAGAACTGGGTAATCAACAATAAATTCAGCCAACTCCACACACAAGAATGTAAATAACCAAGAATAGAGCAGAAATCAATGAGATAGAAACTAGGCATACAGTAGAATGCATCAATGAAACTAGAAGCTGTTTTCTTGAAATAATCAATAAGATGGATGAACCATTGGCCAAACTAATCAAAAGAGAGAGAGAGAGAGAGAGAGAGAGAGAGAGAGAGAGAGAGAGATGGTCCAAATTAATATAATTATGAATGAAAAGGGAGAGGTAAGAGCTAACACCAAGGAAATAGAAACAATCATCAGAAATTATTACCAACAGATCTTTGTCAATAATTTAAGCAGCCTACATGAAAATGATGCATTCCTGGACAACTATAAACTTCCAAAATTGAACCAGGAAGAAACTGATAACCTGAGTAGACTGATACTTACTAACAAGATTGAGGAGTGATCAAAAACCTCCCAGAAAACAAGAGCCCAGGACCTGACGGATTCCCTGGGGAATTCTACCAAACATTCAAAGAAGAAATAACACCTATTCTCCTAAAGCTGTTTCAAAATATTGAAGCAGAATAAAAACTATCAGACTCGTTATGAAGCCAGTATTATCCTGATCCCCACACCAGACAAAGACCCCACCAAAAAGGAGAATTTCATAAGAATATCACTGATGAATATGGATGCTAAGATTCTCAACAAGATCCTAGCAAATAGGATCCAACAGCACAATAAAAAGATTATCCACCATGACCAGGTGGGATTCATCCCTGGGTTTCAAGAATGGTTCAACATTGGTAAATCAATCAATGTGATAGAACAAATCAATAAGAGAAGAGAGAAGAATCACATGGTCCTCACAATTGATGCAGAAAAAGCATTTGACAAAATCCAGCATCCGTTCCTGATTAAAACACTTCCAAGTATAGGGATAGAGGGAACATTCCTCAACTTCATAGAATCCATCTATGGAAAACCCACAGCGAATATCATCCTCAGTGGGAAAAAGCTCACAGCCTTCCCGTTGAGATCAGGAACATGACAAGGATGCCCACTCTCACCATTCTTGGTCAACATAGTACTAAAGTCCTAGCAACAGCAATCAGTTAACAAAGAGAAATAAAATGTATCCAAATTGTCAATGAAGAAGTCAAACTCTCTCTCTTTGTAGATGATATGATACCTTATATAGAAAACCCAAAATGCTCCACCCCCAAACTACTAGAACTCATTCAGCATTTCAGTAATGTGGCAGGATACAAAGTCAATGTACAGAAATCAGTTGTTTTCTTATACACTAACAATGAAAACACAGAAAGGGAAATTAGAGAATCGATTCCATTTACTATAGCACCAAGAACCATATGATATCTGGGAATAAACATAACCAAAGAGGTAAAGGATGTGTACTTGAGGAACTACAGAACACTCATGAAAGAAATCGAAGAAGACACAAAAAGATGGAAGACTATTCCATGCTCATAGATCAGAAAAATAAACATTGTTAAAATGTCTATACTACCTAGAACAATCAATACTTTCAGTGTCATAATAATCATAATTCCAACAGCATTTTTCAAAGAACTAGAGCAAACAACCCTAAAATTTGTATGAAACCAGAAGAGACCCCGGATTGTGAAGAAAATGTTGAAAAAGGAAAACAAACAAACAAACAAACAAACAAAAGAAGAAGAAAAAGAAAAAAAAAGTGGGGACATCATGTTGCCTGATATCAAGCTTTATTATAAAGTTGTGATCACCAAGACAGCATGATACTGGCACAAAAACAAACACATAGACCAGTGGAGCAGAGTAGAGAACCCAGAAATGGACCCTCAACTTTATGGTCATCTAATCTTCTACAAAGCAGGGAAAATATACAGTGGAAAAAATAAAGTCTCTTCAATAAGTGGTGCTGGGAAAATTGGACAGCTATGTGTAGAAGAATGAAACTCGACCATTCTCTTACACTATACACAAAGATAAACTAGAAATAGATAGAAGACCTCAATGTGAGGCAGGAATCCATCAGAATCATAGAGCAGAACATAGGCAGTAGCCTTTTGACATCAGCCACAACAACTTCTTTCAAGCTATGTCTCCAAATGCAAATGGAACAAAAGTGAAATGAAAGTTTGGGACTTCATCAAGATCAAAAGCTTCTGCACAGCAAAGGCAACTGTCAACAAAACAAAGAGGCAACCCACGGAATGGGAGATTATATTTGCAAATGACAGTACAGACAAAGGGCTGATATCCACGATCAATAGAGAACTCCTCCAACTTAACATACATAAAACAGATAATCACTTCAGAAAATGGGCTGAAGACATGAACAGACACATGTCCAAAGAAGAAATACAATTGGCTAATGGACACATGATAAAATGTTCATCATCACTAGCCATCAGGGAGATTCAAATCAAAACCAAATTGAGATACCACCTCACACCAGTTAGAATGGACAAAATTAACAAGACAGTAAACAACGTGTTTTGGAGAGGATATGGAAAAAGGGGAACACTCTTACACTGGTGGTGGGAATGCAAGTTTGTGCAGCCACTTTGGAAAAGAGTGTGGAGATTCCTTAGGAAATTAAAAATAGAGCTTCCCTATGACCCTGAAATTGCACTACTGGGTATTTACCCCAAAGATACAGATGCAGTGACAAGAAGGACCCTCTGTACCCCAATGTTCATAGCAGCAGTGGCCACAGTCGCCAAACTGTGGAAAGAACCAAGATGCCCTTCAAAAGATGAGTGGATAAGGAAGAAATGGTCCATATATACTATGGAGTATGATGCCTCCATCAGAATGAATACTCAACTTTTGTATCAACATGGATGGGACTGGAGGAGATTATGCTGAGTGAAATAAGTCAAGCAGAGATAGTCGATTATCATATGGTTTCACTTACTTGTGAGCATAAGAAATAACACGGAAGACAAGGGGAGATGGAGAGAAGATGGGACATTGTGATCTCAGTGATTCCGAGTTTTATTGTTTACTAATGATTCCACCATTTTATTTTTATTGAGACTACCCACGGATATGTATAGATAGATCAAGTGTAAATATTCCTTTTGGTTGTTGAAATTGTTGGAATTGGGGGAAATTGGAGGAGGAGAAAAACACGAGAGACTGTGGACTCTGAGAAACAAACTGAGGGTTTGGCGGGGCAAAGGGTGGGAGGTTGGGTGAGCCTGGTGGTGGGTATTAGGGAGGGCACATACTGCATGGAGCACCGAGTGTGGTGCATAAACAATGAATTCTGAAACACTGAAAAGGAATAAAATAATGTATAAATAAATAAATGAAATTGTTACCAGCAACCTTATGTCAACAAATTAAGAAACCTGGAAAAATGGACTTCTTCCTGGAAATTTACAAACTATCAAAACTGAAATAGGAAGAAACTTAATATCTGAATAGACAAATAACTGTCAAGGAAATTGATACCTTAATCAAATGGTGCAGTAGGACCATGAGGGGATGCTCACAAACACCAAGGGTTCTCAGTAACCATGGAACCCAATGATTGATTGAAGGCTGGTCTTCCCTCAAGGGTTTTCAGCTCCATACTCTGTGAACTTTTTCCTGACACAAACACAGTAAGTGATTTGGAAAAGCTGTTGAAACACAGAAATGTCTTCCTTTCTTGAAATCAATCATCTTATGAAAATTCAAAAAAAAATTGCGAAGTGCAAAGTATTTGGAAAACTTTAACTATGATCTTGACAATAATTTTGAGATTAGAACCAAAATAATCGCCATTTCATAGCCGAGTTTTCCCAAATAACAGCATCCATTGTGATCTCAGTGATTCTGAGTTTTATTGTTTACTAATGATTCCACCATTTTATTTTTATTGAGACTATCCACGGATATGTATAGAAAGATCAAGTGTAAATGTTCCTTTTGGTTGTTGAAAACCCACAGTGTTTCCATCATCTCTGTGATTCTCTGTCTAGGATTCTCAGTGTCTCCACGTTTCTGAGATAGAAAAAGGTGGCATTGGCCCATCAGTCTATCTGGGAATCTTGAATCTGAGGAAGACTGCAAACTTCACTACATATGACCAACCCTGACCTGGAGGTGGTGCAGGAGAACCGGCAGGTCCCATGGTGGGGAGCACAGGCCCAGACACAGGCTCAGTCTCACCTGTTGTGTGTTCTTGGACATTCAGAAAGCCCACCTGTGGGGTGCCCAGGTGGCTCAGTGGGTTAAAGCCTCTGCCTTCAGCTCGGGTGATGATCTCAGGGTCCTGGGATTGAGCACCACATCAGGCTCTCTGCTCAGTGGGGAGCCTGATTCCCTCTCTCTCTCTCTCTCTCTCTGCCTGCTTCTCTGCCTACTTTTAATCTCTGTCCATCAAATAAATACATAAAATATTTTTTAAAAAAGAAAGAAAGCCCACCTATTATCCAGTGTGTAATGATCCACCTGTATAAATGGTGACAAATTGGCACATTACTCACATGATTGGAGGATGTAAGTGGAAATAAGAAATATAATGGTTGCTATGTAATGACAACATCAAAATCACATAATGAGAAAGAACAATGTTCTGGAAGATATCATGTGTATAAAATTCTGCCAGAATCCTCACACCTGCTTGGAGTGTCTGTCATATTGAGGATACTACCTGCCAAATTTCCTATATAGTGAGAGAACATGCAAATAGGGTGCTCCCTCTGCTGATTAAAACAGCCCAGGCTAGATCATGCAGCTGGGAGAGGAGCCCAAGCTCGGGGGTTCTCAGGTGTTCCATTCACTGATAAGGACAGAATACAGAAAACTCACTATGGAGTTTGTGCTCAGCTGGGTTTTCCTTGTTGCAGTTTTAAAAGGTAATTAGTGGAGAATAAGAGACATTGAGTATGAGAATAGATAGGAAGGAGAGAAACCGTGGTATTTGACAGTTTCCTGACTAGGATGTCTTGTGTCTGCAGGTGCCCAGTGTGAGATGCAGTTGGTGGAGTCTGGGGGAGACCTGGTGAAGCCTGGGGGGTCCCTGAGACTCTCCTGCACAGCCTCTGGTTTCACCTTCAGTGGCTATGGAATGAGCTGGGTCCGCCAGGCACCGGGGAAGGGGCTAGAGTTGGTCTCGAATATTGATGCTGGTGGGAGTAGCACAAGC
This sequence comes from Taxidea taxus jeffersonii, assembly GCA_003697995.1. NCBI lineage: Eukaryota > Metazoa > Chordata > Mammalia > Carnivora > Mustelidae > Taxidea > Taxidea taxus. The sequence goes on from ML106417.1 coordinate 246,784, forward strand.
TACACAAACTCTGTGAAGGGCCGATTCACCATCTCCAGAGACAACGCCAAGAACACGCTGTATCTGCAGATGAACAGCCTGAGAGCCGAGGACACGGCCGTGTATTTCTGTGCAAAAGGCACTGTGAAGGGAATCCAGTGAGAGTCCAGACACAAACCTCATGGTAGGAGGGGATCTAATCACCAGGGGATGCACACTACTCACCCTGTTTTAAGCACCATAAGCAGCTGCAGATGGAGGTTATGGGCAGGTTTCCTGTCAGGGTCCGGTGTTTCCTCTCTATTTATAGCTTTTCCCCCAGGGAGCATCACTGGGCTTATGATTCCATGCTTACCCCTTCCCTCTCTGACTTTAAATAAATAAATAAATAAATAAATAAATAAATAGATAGATAGATAGATAGATAAAGTTGGAGAACAACTGTATTAACAAGGACAAAAGTCTGTGTCACTTGCACTTGCTTGTTCTTGTCCTAAATATCAATGATTTACAAACATCTCCATGCGCATCATCTGACTATTTTCAGGAATCTCAGGCACAATCACAATGCGTCAAGGAATCACCCAGCTGAACATTCAAGCTTGCTAGAAACACCCTAAACTGCATGCAGGACATGAGGCTACAGAGGCATCAATAATCCAAAGCATGGGAAGTAAGAGCCACAGGGTCTTTGACTTGTGTCAAATGACAGGTGTCATTGTCTTGAATCATGGTCACAGCATCAATATTATTGGCAGACTGACAAAGCAGAGAGAAACCCGACAGGACATGGTGTGGATGTTGAGTCTGAAGATCACAAAGAGACACATACAGACAACACAGGCACGAGAACATAAAACCTCCAACTTCCTTATGCCTGCTGAGACCAAGGAAGGCCTATCAGCAAGCCATAAATTCTTCATGAATCAGGGAAGGACACTGTTTCACTGTGTGTGCTGTGGGTCAGTGGTAGGGATGGGGTCACACTTATTGGAGGCCCTTCTGTAGGGCCAATCTACCACCTTCATCCAAGGAGAAAGAACTCAGGAGTTTTTGTTGGATTTCCCATATGTGGGGTGGGAGGAGAACAGTGAGGAATGAAGGTCAAGGAGCTTGCAGGCAATAATCAAAAGATAGTTTGGGATGACTGACTCCACTAAACAAGGATGAAAACTAGGAGAATAAACTAGAGAAATAGCCATTCTAAGTAGTCAATGGGCCAAATCCTTGGAAAATGAGAAGAATTTCACAGGGAAGCAGCCCAAGTTATACAATCAAAGTAGAAATGGACAGAGGTCTTATCCAGTGTCTCAGGTGGAAGCTCTCCACTCCATAAGGTCACCAGCTGGTTCTGAAGATTATGTGTTCACTGTGTGCATATAAACACCAGCTTCTGCTGGATCTATGAGATCTTTAAGTAGACCTACTGGATGGTAGGGACCCTCTACCTGCAGGAAATAGCTAATCTATCCTTCAATTGCTGACATCAGCTCATTGTGTGTGACCTTACTATCTCTAGGTAGAAACCTAATGCCAATATGATGGAGCAAGTAGGTGAGACTGTAGGTCAGGAGGGTGCAGACTCATTATGAGATTGGTGTCCTTATACACCAGGACTGGGAATCCTCCCTGCACCCTGAACCCATGTGAGGTGACCGTGAAAGGACAGCTTAGGATGTGGGTGCTCTCCAGACACCAAATATGTCTGTCCCTGACCTGGGACTTCCCAGGTTCCATAATTGTGAAAAATCAATGTCTGTTGTTTAAAACCACCCTGTTTGTGTACATTGTTACAGCAGCTGGAACACACAAAGACATAAGTGACATATAAACCTAAGCACTGATGCTCTAGAGTTTCTCTGCTGTGTTTGTTCTGAAAAGTACATGATAAGGTCCTCCAATAGGGACAAGGGTAGATTTCTCACATATTCCGTCCTGAATATAGAACTAACAAGCTGACTCCGTGAAAAAGACACAGTGCACACACAGAAGAAGGACCCTTACACAGGAATCACAGTTTTGGAGAGAGTGTGAAATTTTAGTTGAAGGATGCAATTTTTCCAAACTTTCCAGAAGATGTGGACGTGATAAGCTTATGGGATTTGAGTCTGAGCATCTCCTTACAGAGTGGTGCTGTACTGTGACTCTCCCTCAGATTGAGAGGGTATATTCCGCTGGCCATGTTTATTGTTGGAAAACTTCAAAGGCACCTACACTACCTGTTGAAATTTACTCATTTTATTAGTGTGGAATTCTTTTTCTAATGGGTTCCTGCACTAACCATGGAATATGTCCTAGGCTCAAACCAGACATTGTGGCAATGTGCACAAAAATCACAGACTCCTGTTAACCCCACATGCACGTTGTTTGGTTCCTGGGGATGGGCACCCCCTAGAAAACCACCCACACCCACATAAACATAAGCACACCTGTTATATTTCCTTCTCTATGAGCCATGATGTCAGCTGCTCTCCATGCAGGTTCACACACACCCTGGATCCAAGGTTTACACTCACCTCTGTCTGCAGATTAAGGCCGCAGAGAACACCTAATGAGTATGAGACTCCCCTGTGGACCTGGAGGTCAAGGTGGTCTCGTCCCCTTTGCAGTTCCACAGCAGGTAATCCCAGTCTTCCAGGACCTAACACAGGGTCTAGATGTGCCATCATAATTAGAAATTCCAATATTTCATGGTCTCCAATCCACTCATCATGTGGTAGTTTATTATTAATTATTCACTAACAACATACAGGTGATCCAGGAGACAAGATGATGTAACCATACCTCTGTTCATGAAGATACATTGATAAGCATTTTCACAGAGGACTGGGTTAAATCACTCAGTGCAGTGGTGAGGACACAGGTTAAAGGGAGCGACACCCCCATCACAGAAGTGTAAAGTGTCATTGCAGAACCAGAGAAGGTGTTAAAGTGTAAATGTGTCACTCAGAGACAAGGGCTCACTCAGAAGGCTACAGGGAGCTGACATTGACTGCAGCAATGACAAAATGTAACAGCTCTGCCACCCTATTACCCATTTTACACATAAACACACCTGGTGGTGAAGCTGTTTCAGGAAAGTTAGTTCCACTCATGATACCTGAGTCAGTGGAAGGAACAGTGGAGCAGCTCTGACTTACCAGATGCAGTGGAATGTCCAGCTTTGACAATTTTCAACAGGATTTGTACATGTAGCTGCTCTCCCCAAACTTGCACATACAGGACTTGAACCATGAAAGGATGGACGGAGGGGTGATGCAAAGCGGTTCCCTAACAGTGTGGAGCTCCCAGTTTGTGGTGGGATTTCATGAATTCTGAAGTTGCATAGGGCACTTGGTATTAGATTGTTAGAGAGAGTCCATATTCCTCCAGAAATCTCCTGTTTTTGTTCCTTGATTGGCAATGTGATCTTCTTGAGCTCTTCCATGTAGAATCTACTTCTCTCCTGGACACTCCACTGCTCTACTCAGATGACAATCGTTAATGTGGTGGAAGGTGTGGGACCACAAGGATGCTCTGACTTGATGACCCAGCCTTAGCTTCAGGTGTTCACCAGGAATCCAGGTCTGGGAAAGGTTTGAACATGTCCTCCCCCTCATCCACTAGAGATCCAACTCCATTTATTCTTGCCTGTCTCCGGATACACAGTCATTTCTGTTCTTCCCCTTGGTTCCTTTCCACAGCTCCAGTTATTCCTTGGTGTCCTCAGCTTTGTTTTCCTACCCTCCCCTGAAGACTAACGCTTTCCCTCCAGGTAAAAAGCGTGTTTGGTCCTCAGCTGAGCACCAGTGTGACATCTGTTCCTCTCCAAGATACTATGAGGTTACACCTGTGACCCCAGGGTACAAATTCTGAAGGTTTTCCTCTACAAATAAAGTCTTTGTTTCTGTGTTGGACAAATGTGGAATGCATTCCTGCTCTGAGTCATCCTCCTCCCATCCTGCCACAACTACTGGGAGGTGTTTTGCGATTTGTCTCCATCCCACACATAAGGGATGCATGAGGACAGTATTGTTAGTGATGTGGTCCTGGAGAACATCACACTAGAGCACACTCGATGTCAAGAAATCAATTACATTGTCTAGCTAAATCTTATGAGTTTATTTGCCATCATCAGTCTGTCCACAATATGCTAAGATGGTTCACGGTCCCCCCGAGCTCTTGTCTCTTCCCAGAATTTAAGTTCATTATTTGTCTCATGACCACAATTACTGGATAGACTCATTTAAATTTGCTGATCTACAGCTTGTCCTATTTATTTTCTTAGCTCTTGCAGCTCCAATCTGAGGCATGAATTTATCATAATACAAAAATATGGGAACAATCCCAAGCCCAATCACCAGCTTAAAAATGGACACATTGTGCTCTATGTTGTCTTTGGAATGTTGCCCATCATAAATAAAAACATAGTTCATTGCAGCTTCCTGAGGGTGCATAGGAGAATAATGAGCCACAAGCAAGTCAGCTGCAAGAGAATGGGAGCAGGGGGTGACAGTAGAAACGACTGTCACCCTGAGCAACTCTTCAGTCTCATATTTATTAGAAAAGAGGTAACAACCAACAAAGAAGCCAGAGTAGGTTATACATTGACCATGAGTCTAGTAGATAAGTAAGAAGAAAGGCAAAATATGTCTGGTCATGTAATGCATGACCTTCAGTGACCAAGCCCAAACAAAAGGATTGTTTGACCAACTGCAGTTGCTCACTGGGTTAGGGGACATAATGGAAAAGTGAAGCAGGCAACGTTCGGCCCACTCCAGTACATGTTTTTCTTAAAGCTGCATCTAAGCATGCTTAAAGGCTAGTATAATTTCTTGTGGGTTATATTTTAAGCAGTAGGTTTTTCTGAGGGACAGCTACAGTTCATGGTATACACAGAACCATGGTGGTATTGTCAAGTACTTGGTTCAGCAACAGAAACCCTAAAAATGAAACCACATGTAATACAATTACCCAATTACATACTGTAGAAAATGAATGCTAGTCTAAGGGACAATAGGGAAGATCAATAGCTATGTGGGGACATGGTGAAGAAGGTAAGAGGAAGGAGGAATTCCAAGGGAAGTACAGGAAGGTTTAAGGAGAATTGCTTTTGACATTCTGGATAATGCTGATCCTGACAGCAGGGTGTACATCATCACACAGTTTACACGTGTGCAATTCACCCTTTGTCAAGTACACACATTACAGCTATTACAGATAATCCCAGAGATGAATTGGGAACATCGTAGAGATAGTGAAATGTTAGAGACTTAAAAATATAACTGCACAAACACTAAGTCTCTCTATCTTTTTAGGGAAAATCTAAAACAAGCAAAATCATCCTGTCCCCACCACAGGAGGGTTTCCACCTTCCTCATGAACCTTCACACTCAGTCCTGCAGGTGATTCAGAGGACATCAGGCCCAGCTGAGGGAGCACAAGCCAGTTCCTGGGGCTCACATCCCACACATGCTCTTGGGCACCTTACACAACCTCTACAATTCTGGGTGAACATTCACAACTCTTTATGAGGTAACATGAAACAAACACCCCAAGGTGGGGGTGAATGTGTAAAAAGAGGTAGCACATGGAGGCCAACTGTATGCTCTGGAAAATCATATAACAAATAAAATAAATCTTTTCCAAGTGCTGTCAATACCACAAAATCAAATGCATTCACACTTGCTCTGGTAACTGCTCTTCCTGTTCACATAGACCCCAAGTTGAATATATAGTCAGAGGACATTAAAATAGATCCTTCACTCTGCTGATTAAAGCAGCCCAACCCTACCGCTGCAGCTGGAAGAGGAGCCCCAGCCACCATATTTCCAGGTGTTCCCATTTACTAATTAGGACAGAATAGAGAAAACTCACCATGGAGTTTGTGATTGTTTGGATTATCCCTGTTACTCTTTTAGGAGGTAATTTACAGAGAATAAGAGACCTTGAGAGTGAGAGTGGATATGAATGAGAGAAACATTGGCTGTGTGACAGTGTCCTGACCAAGATGCCTTGTGTCTGCAGGTGTCCAGTGTGGGGTGCAGCTGGTGGAGTCAGGGGGAGACCTGGAGAAGCCTGGGGGGTCCCTGAGACTCTACTGTGCAACCTCTGGGTTCACCATCAGTAACTATGGCATGAACTGGGTCCGCCAGGCTCCAGGGAAGGGGATGCAGTGGGTCGCAGATATTAGCAGTGGTGGTAGTTACACATAATATGCAGACTCTGTGAAGGGCCGATTCACCATCTCCAGAGACAATGGCAAGCACACGCTGTATCTGCAGACGAAAACCCTGAGAGCTGAGGACACAGCCGTGTATTACTGTGCAAGAAATACAGTGAGGAGACATCAGTGTGAGCCCAGACACAAACCTCACTGTAGGCGGATATCTGGACCACCAAGGGGTGCACACTACTCACCAATTCTATCTTTAGCCCCAGGAGCAGAGGCAGATGGTAGTTATGGGCAGGTTTCCTCTCAGATTATGGGGATTCCTCTCTGTTTATACCTGTTTCCCCCAGGAAACCTCTCTGGACACATGGTTCTCTGCTTACCTATTCATTCTCAGACATAAAAAAAAAAAGAAAGAAAAGTTGAAAACTACTATAGTAACAAGTAGAGAAGTCAGTGTCACTTGCACTTGTTTGTTCCTGGCTCTAAATTTGAATGAATTATGAATGTCTCCATGCACAACAATCAGCTGCACACACTGTACATCACAGGAACATCCAGCTCAAAGTACAAAGTTGCCAGAAGAGGCATAATGTGCATGCTGGACAGGACACTACAAGGGTATCAACGAACCAAAGCAAGAGATGAAATATCCCTGGTGGGAGTCATTGTCTTTAACCATGTTCACAGGATTATTAGTAGCACCGTGGGAAACTGGCAGACACCCACCAGGACATGGTGTGGATGTGGAGTCTGAAGATCACACACAAACACACACACACACACACACACACACACACATAAAACCATCATCACCTCCATGGCCATGTGTGTTGAGAGTAGGGCTGGTCTCTCAGCAAGACATAAATGCACAGAAGAAGCCAGGGAAGGACACTGGCTCCAGTTTTGTGCTGTGGGCCAGTGGTGGGGATGGGGTTTGTTCATGGGAGGGGCTTTTGTGGAGTCAGACTCCTATCTGCATCAAAGGAGAGAGAACAAGTGTGTTCTTGTTAGATTTTTCATCTGTGAGGCAGGAAGAAAAGAGAGAGGAATGAAGGTCAAGGACCTAGCAGGCAATAATGTGATCACTAATTCCACTAAACATGTGTGAAACTGAAAGAACAAAAGAGGAAAATGGCCATTCTAATAGAAAATGGTATGAATCCTTGGAAAATTAGAATAATCCATAGAAGCACCAGAGTAAAAAGACAATGATAGAAGTAGACTGTGTTCTACCCGGTGTCTGCAGGGGAAGCTGTCCACTCCCCAAGGTCACAAGCTGGTTCTGAAGGTCTTGTGTCCCCTGTGTGCACACAGAGACCAGAAGCTTCTACTGGATCCATGATAATCAACAGTCCAAAGCAAGAGAATTAACAGCCCTAGTAATCTCTGTCTTGAACCATGTTCACAGTATCAATGTTAATGATAACATGGGAAAGAAGAGGAAACCTGCACCAGGATGTTGTGTGGATACTGAATCTGAAGATCACATACACACACACACACACACACACACACACACACACACACACGTGAATATAAAACTGTTATCACCTTAACCATCAAGTGTGTTGGAAGGAGGGCAGGCCTCCCAGAAAGTCATAAGTGCTTGAATAGAGCCAGGGAAGGACACTGACTCAGGGTGTCTCCTGTGTGTCTGTGGTCTTGATTGGGTACTGCTTGGGGGAGGAACTTCTGTGTTGTCAATCTCCTACCTGCATCAGAAGGAGAAGGTTTGCATTCTTGTTAGACATCCCATGTGTACAATGAGAGGAGAAGAGAAAGGAACAAAGGTCAAGGAGCTAAAAGACAATAATCAAAGCGTATGTCGTGATGACTAAATCCACTAAACAAGCTTTAAAATTGTGAGAACAAAATGAGAAATGGTCATTCTAAATAGAAAAATAATCCTTGGAAAATGGGAAGAAGGACCCATGGAAAAACACATGTAATAGAATCATGATAAAATAGACCGAGTTCTATCCAGTATCTGGGGTGGAGTTTGTCCACTCCCCAAGGTCACCAGCGGGTTCTGAAGGTCGTGTGTCCCCTGTGTGCACACAGAGACTAGGAGCTTCTGCTGGATCCATGAGAATCCTCAGATCGAGATGCTGGATTGGAGGAGCCTTCCACCTGCAGGGAATAACTAATAGATCCTTTAGTTGTTGCCATCAGCTCAATGTGTGCGACCTCTACCATCACAGGGGAATCCTAAAGACAATGTGATGTGATGAGGAGGAGGGGTCTCAGGGAAGCACTTAGGTCAGGAGAGGGAAATCTCTTGATGGTATTAGTGCTTTTACACACCAGAACTGGGAAAGATCCTTGCCTCCTGGCCCCATGTGAGGTGACAGGGAAAGGACACTCTAAGATGTGTAGGCTCTCCAGACACCAAATCTGTCTACATTTTGACCTGGGACGTCCTAGGCTACAGAACCATGAGAAATTAATGTGTGTTACTTAAAGTCACTCAGTCTGTGTACCTTCTTACAGCGGCTGGAATAGATGAAGACATTAGTGACACATGAACCCAAGCACTGATGCTCTGGAGTTTCTCTGCTGCTTGTGTTGTGTAAAGTACACGATAAGTTCCTTCAATGAGGTTCAGAGTGAGTTTCTCATAAATTCCCTCCCACAGAGAGGACTAGCCAGTTGACTATCCCAGGGTTCTGTGAAAAGATGCATTGGACACACACAAGGAGAAACTTGGTATAAGGGAATCATGGATGCCTAGAGTTTCTGGAATTTAATTTAAGGGTGATGATTTTTCAAACTTTCCAGATGTGGATGTGATGACTCTTTGGGATTTCATTCTGATCATCACATTTCAGAGTTGTGTTGTAATGAAAGCCCTAAAGGTTAAGCTCTTTTGTTCCCTAGTTCCTTTCAGGATTCTTTCCTTCTCTGTGTTGTATTTTGTCAGTTTGACTAGGATATGCCTTAGAGATAATCAGCTTTGTTTTAATTTAACGTGAGCCCCCTGTACTTCCTGGATTTTTGTCTGTGTCCTTCTGCATATTAGGGAATTTTTCATCTACTATTTTATGGAATAAACCTAACCTCTCTTTTTCTCTATGTTCACCTTCAGAGAATATTATGATACAAATATTATTATGTTTTAATAAGACCCTGAGTTCCCTAAGTCTACCTTTGTGGTCCATTACCTTGGTTTCCATCATCTTCCCAGTCATTATTTTCTATAATTTTATCTTTTATACCACCAATTTGCTCCTCTCCTTCATCCATCCTTATTTTTTGTGGCCTCCACTAGGGATTGTATCTTGGTTTTAGAGCTTGTTTTTTAATATGGGCCTGTTTCAATTTCAGTTCATTTATCATGGCAGTAAGGGATTCTTAGTGTCTTCTATCCCTTTTCAAGTCCATCTAATATATGTAAAATCATTGCTTTAAATTCTAGTTCAAAAATCATATTTATATTTGTATTGATTAAAAACCTGGGAATGAGATCTACATGTTATTCATTCTTCTAGGGTGAATTTTCCCAGCCTTTCATTTCTTTTCAATATCTTCTTTTCTCAAATTTTGTTTTTTTCAGTGTTCCGTAATTCTTTGTTTTTGCACCACACCCAGTGCTCCATGCAATATGTGCCCTCCAGAATACCCATTATCAGGCTCACCTAATCCCCTCCCCACCCACTCCAAAACCCTCAGTTTGTTTCTCAGAGTCCACAGTTTCTCAGGATTCATCTCCCCTTCAGATTTTCCCCAACTCACTTCTCCTCTCCATCTCCCCATGTCCTCCATGTTATTCATTATGCTCCACAAGTAAATGAAACCGTATGATAATTGACTTGCTCTGCTTGACTTATTTCACTCAGCATAATCCCCTCCAGTCCCGTCCATGTTGATACAAAAGTTGGGTATTCATCCTTTATTATCTCCACTGTATATATGGACCACATCTTCTTTATCCATTCGTCTGTTGAAGGGCATCTTGGTTCTTTCCACAGTTTGGCATCTGTGGCCATTGCTGCTATGAACATTGGGGTACAGATGGCCCTTCTTTTCACTACATCTGTACCTTTGGGGAAATACCGAATAGTGCAATTTCAGGGTCATCGGGTAGCTCTATTTTCAATTTCTTAAGTAAACTCCACACTGTTTTCCAAAGTGGCTGCACCAACTTGCATTCCTACCAACTGTGTAAGAGGGTTCCCCTTTTCCACATCTTCTCCAACACATGTTGTTTACTGTCTTAATGTTGGCTACTCTAACTGGTGTAAGGTGGTATCTCCATGTGGTTTTGATTTAATCTCCCTGATAACTAGTGACGATGAATATTTTTTCAGGTGTCTGTTAGCCATTTGTATGTCTTCATTGGCGAAGTGTCTGTTCATGTCTTCTGCCATTTTTTGACATGAGTATCTCTTTTGTGTGTTGAGTTTGATTTCGTTATAGATCTTGGATATAAGCCCTTTCTCTGTACTGTCATTTGTGAATATGTTCTCCTATTTTCATTCAAGATATTGTGATACCCACTTCCCATTATCTTAATTATCTGTACAGTTATCTAGTATAAATTTTAAATCAAAATATTGACATAAAAGGCTATTGGTTTTCCTCTTAATTAAATGTCACAAGTTCTTGAACAGTAATTGAATAGGACATTTATTTATTTCAAATCCATGATTAACTCTTTCAGAACTTACATTGGATAAGATTTTATCCCATAATACATGAGAGATGTACAACATATGAATTCCATAACAGGATTTTCACTTCAGGTTCTAACTAGGATACTTTTGTTTGTGGAGGTAAACTTGGAGATTGTAACCGTATATCCGCATGTGTGCTATTTGCCTCACAGACACATGATTACAGAAAATAATGAACCAGGGGCGCCTGGGTGGCTCAGTGGGTTAAGGCCGCTGCCTTCGGCTCGGGTCGTGATCCCAGGATCATGGGATCGAGCCCCACATCAGGCTCTCTGCTCTGCGGACAGCCTGCTTCTTCCTCTCTCTGCCTGCCTCTCTGCCTACTTGTGATCTCTGTCTGTCAAATAAATAAATAAAATCTTAAAAAAAAATACTGAACCAACACCAATATCCATATCCTCCCCCTTCCTGGACACTCAAAGGATTGTACTTTACCAACACCACCTGCGATCAGGTGTGGCCACCTCTTGTGATCCCCTCCAGGAATGTCTTGGAGGGAGGGCTCCTGGCTGGCCTGGGCACCAACTCAGAACACTAAGGAGGACAAGAAGAGAACTCTGGTGGAAAAACAGCCCTTCTGTCTATTTGGACCTCAGTGTTCCAGACAGTGGCTGACTCAGTGACTCACAACATGCGCTGGAAATACAAGCTTATCTTCATGATAATGTAAGAACAGGTCTTGTAGAAAATCAAGAACACTCATGCCAGACACACAGACTTCTGGAGTCTTCACACCAGCACACAGGGTTGAGGGTTTCACGTCTAGTGGTGATGTCTGCGTTGAAAAGCACACTGCGGCTGAACACAGAGTCTGGTGAGGGGAAGGGGAGGAAGAATTTCCCTCAGTCACAGGTTCTGGTGGACAAAGAAGTAAGTTGACATGAGACGGATTAACAAGAGATAGAAAACAAAATGTTATTACATGTATGCAGAGGGTACATAGTGAAATTGAGACCCAGAGAGATGAATAGGCAGGCAGTTATTTTTTTTTCGCATTTTGGAAAAAGAGATGATATATTTGTGAGGAAGTTACAGGAAAATGAAAACAGGTATTTGGGAGCTTTACTTAGTGAGGAATCCTAGGCATGATTTGTCTGAAGTAGGAGATTACAAAAGATTAGCAAGGTCTGTTTCTCCAGCTTTCTCAGATAGAAAATCTCCATCTCTGTGATAGTGAGAAGGATAGTGAGAAGGATGTCTTTTTACTTCTTAGTACAAGAAGGGTATTATTCATGTGGCAGAATTATTCCTGCCTTAAGGGGCACAGTGGTGGGTCTGAGGGGTCTTGCAGCGGGGGTTTCCTAATTACATTCTGCTGCTTCCTGATGGCGTACAGGAGAGGAAACACGCACAAACAAGTCATCTGCAAGAGAAAGGGAGTAGGGGACAACAGTAGTAAAGACTTGCCCCAAACAACTCCTCAGTCCTGTATTTACTGGATATCGACAGTAATCAACAAAGGAGCTGAAGAAAGCCAAACATTAATTATATGCCTTGTAGATAAACAAGAAGTAAGGCAAAATATATCTGGTTAAGCAGTATAAAGTTTATAGTTGAACAAGTACATTTAAAGGGCTCAACTAATTAGCCATGGGTTCTCTCCAGGTAAGGGGAGATAAAGGAAAAATGAAGCAGGCAGTGTTCCGCCCTGAGTGAGCCAGGCATCCCCAGCTGCTTGGCTTCAAGGACGTATGTATTTCTCTCCCCCAGAAGCCTGTTGTCAGTATATGATTTTCTAAAGGCTATACCTAAACATGCTGGGTAACTAGTATAATTTTTCATGGGTTATATTTTAAATAATACATTGTTCTGAGGGACAGTTACAACATTCTATGCAAAATAATGAATCTGCTACTGGTGTGCATTTAGGGCAGCCAGCCATGGGCCCTCCAGAGGATATTTGAAGCATATGTCCCAGCAAGATCAGGTTTAGTGATCAAGGTCCTTCCTGAAGGTCGGACTGTGTTTCCCTGTGGCAGCCAGAGGGAAGATTCAGAGGTGAAGGGAAAGGCATTTCACAACATCCCCAGGATAAAAAGTTCACTGGAACAAAGCAAGGTGCTGCTGGCGAGAATGCGAAACGACATCCTGTACAATATGTGGCCCACTCTTTTGTGAGGTATGTCACACACTTGACATCATGACCGGTGACACCAACTATAGCCACAGAAAAAGGTGAAGTTAGAGCACATGTGCACTCAAAACATGCACACAGATCCTTATGGGGGCTGTCTTTGCAATTCCTACATCATGGACACCACTAAGCTTTCTCCTTATAGGGAATGGTTAGACACTGAAATACTAGTTGAAGACAATAGGGGCATGAACCTGAACTGGATGACTTTCACACTCATGGCCCTACATGGGAGAAGCCACTGCCTGATGCTACATGCTGCATGGTTCCATCTGCACAGTATGCAATCTGCAAAGCCAAGTGCACAGAAAATTGACGGTGTTTGGGGTTTGGGAAGACATGGGAATGTCTGAAGGACAGGGGTTTGGGCAGACATGGGAATGACCATTTCCTTAAGCTGTGGCTACTGACTTGTCCTGGAACTTGATTTTGGTCTGGTCACATAGCTGTAGTGCATAATGAAAACTCACAGAATCTTACATTAAGTAAGGTCCAGTTTTCCATATTTAAGGTACTTTTGTAAACTTCTAATTTTCATGGTTATTAGATTAATGGTACTAAAATTATATCCAAGAATACTTGTGTCTCAACACCCTGTACTGGGGTCTTTCTGAGCTGGGTGGTTGTTCAGTGACTATGAAGAGTGGATAGATGAGATAGATATTGCAGGGAGCAGAGTCGGCTCTACTCATGAAACCTACAGGTTTTTTTTAAATTTTTTTTTAAGATTTCATTTATTTATTAGTGAGAGAGAGAGAGAGAGAGAGAGAGAGAGAGAGAGAGAGAGCACAGGCAGACAGAGAGGCAGGCAGAGGCAGAGGGAGGAGCAGGCTCCCTGCCAAGCAAGGAGCCCGATGTGGGACTCGATCCCAGGACTCCGGGATCATGATCTGAGCCGAAGGCAGCCGCTTAACCAACTGAGCCACTCAGGCATCCCAAACCTACAGGTTTTAATGCATGACTAGAAGGTCAGGACCCGAGATGGGTTAGGACATAATGACATCAAGGGAATGAACACAGAACAATGGTGGAGAAAGTTCATGAGGCTTTATCTATGTAGTTCCTTTGGCCATGGACAATTATAATGAGGATATTGGACAAAAGCACAGTGAACGGTTGGTAAATCCTCATGAAATGAATGGAAGAGACCAGAAGGAGGAGGACAGGTGGTGGGTGCAGGGATGAAGACTGGTGGGCAGAAGGTTATTTGAGGAAAGGTTGAAAGAGCTGTGACTGCTATGATAGAGGGACGATGGTCACATTCCAGCACAGAGCTCTCATCCAGCACATCCCAGAGCCCAGAACACCTGCTAAGTGAGACCCTCGGACCACCAGGTAGTGAAAGCAGCAAGCCCTGAAGGGGAGAAGGAACCTTGTTACGTGGGCACTCAGGAACCTCTGACCATAGATCCCAGCACCAGGGGCAGGAGCAGAGGGAGGCTGGGAAGAGAGGGGTTTCCTTTAGGGCTCTGCAGTTTCTATTGTTGTGAATGAATCCATGCTAAATCCCTCATGTATGCTTTAAATCCTCTGAGTCTCAAATTTTCTAATAACTTCACACTCTGCAATAGTGGTTCAGGTACTGCTGTGTCTTCATCAATTAAATAATTGGAAGATGCCTAATACACCAATAATGTCATTTTACCTCCTCTCAATTTATTTACTACTATTCTAATAATAATTACTACTACTACTACCACTACTACTACTACTATGTTTGCTTAACCAAGAGAGGTTTATTTTCTCCCACTTCTGGAAGCTGGAAAGAACATAGGCACTAATGACTTCATCATCTGGCACAACAACTTCTTTTAAGACATGTCCCCAAAGGCAAAGGAAACAAAAGTGAAATTAACTTTTGGGACTTCCTCAAGATCAAAAGCTTCTTCACAGCAAAAGAAACAGTCAACAAAACAAAGAAGCAACCCACGGAATAGGAGAAGACATTCGCTGATGACACTACAGAGAAAGGTCTGATATCCAAGATCTATAAAGAACTCGTCAAAATCAACCCACACAAAATAGATAATCACGTCAAAAAATGGGCAGAAGACATGAACAGACACTTCTTCAATGAAGACATGCAAATGGCTAACAGACACATGAAAAATTGTTCATCGTCATTAGCCATCAAGAAGATTCAAATCAAAACCACATTGAGATACCACCTTACACCAGTTAGAATAGCCAAAACTAACAAGAAAGGAAGCAACGTGTGTTGGAGAGGATGTGGAGAAAGGGGAAGCTCTTACACTGTTGGCGGGAATGCAAATTGGTGCAATCATGTTGGAAAACAGTGTGGAGATTTCTTAAGAAATTAAAAATAGAGCTACCCTATGACCCTGCAATTTCACTACTGGGTATTTACCCCAATGTTACAGATGTAGTGAAAAGATGGGCCATCTGTACCCTAATGTTCACAGAAGCAATGGCCACAGTCACCCAAATGTGGAAAGAACCAAGATGTCCTTCAATGGACAAATGGATAAAGATGATATGGTCCATATACCCTATGGAGTATTATGCTTCCATAAGAAAGGATGAACACCCAACTTTTGTATCAACATGGATGGGACTGGAAGAGATTATTCAGTGAAATAAGTCCAGCAGAAAGAGTCAATTATCATATGATTTCACTTATTTGTGGAACATAAAACATAAGAAGGAAGACCTTGGGAGTTGGAGAGGAGAAGTGACTTGGGGGAAATTGGAGGGGGAGATGAACCATGAGAGGCTGTGGACTCTGAGAAACCAACTGTGGGTTTGGGAGGTTGGGTGAACCTTGTGGTGTCTATTATGGAGGGCATGTCTTGCATGGAACACTGAGTGTGGTGCATAAACAATGAATTCTGGAACACCGAAAAGAAATCTTTAACAATTAATATTTTTTTTAATTTCTTTTCAGTGTAACAGAATTCATTGTTTATGCACCACACCCAGTGCTTCATGCAATATGTCCCCTCCATAATACCCAACACCAGGCTCTCCCAACCTCCCACCCCCCGCCCCTTCAAAACACTCAGATTCTTTTTCAGAGTCCACAGTCTGTCAGGGTTCATCTCCCCCCTCCAATTTCCCCCAAGTCCCTTCTCCTCTCCATCTCCCCCTGATAAAAAATTTTAAAAAATGCTTTAATAATCCCAAGAAAAGTATAAATCACGGATTTTATTGTGGGTCAATTGAAAATTTGTGATGGCTCTGGCAAGTCAAACGCAAAGAACATAGTCCTTCTAATAAGACTTCCCATTTGTATAGTAGAAGAGGGAGGAACGAGCCTTATGGTGTCAGTTTTGAATCATTGGAGTATAAGGACTGATGACTAATTCCTGCAAGAAGAGTAAAAATTAGTGAAAGTGAAAATAAGTGACCAATAGGTGTAAGGGATAAACGGAGTCCCTGGACAATGGGAATGGAAATACCTAAGAACTTGATATTAATAAAACTATTAGGAGTAGGAAGAGGGCTTAACCAAGATCTCAGGTGAAATTTCTCCAGTCCCCAAGGTCAGCAGCTGGTTCTGAAGGTCCTGTGTTTGCTGTGTGCACACAGAGACCAGAAGCTTCCACTGGGTCCATGAGAATGCTCAGATTGAGGTGCTGGATGGGAGAAGCCTTCCATCAATAAATAATTGATCCTTCTGTTGCTGATATCATTTCCATGTGTGTGCCCTTTACCATCCCCATGTAAAACATAACATGTGAGGGGACGAGGATGTGGAGGCTTTGGGAAGTTTGGGTCAGGAGGATAAGGCCTCATAATGGGAATAGTGCCCCTCCTGACAGAAAAAAAACCCACACTACGGACACAGGAGGGGATAAAGCTGAGGGTCGAGAGGATACAGATCTGTCTGAGGACAATAAAGGGACACTCAGGGGCAACAGTGATACCAGGTAGAGGACAAGGACTCTACTACACTTTCCAGACCAAATCCTGGATCCTCTGTCTTGGGCCTCACACATTTTCCCCTGTGTCCTTGTGGCCTTGACCAGTACCTCTCTCTATTCTTCATTGGATTTTCCAGGAACATCTATGAAGCTTCTGGCAGAATCACAGGAGAAGGTGTTGCTTGAGGTACAAGGGGAAGGTGTCTGGAGAGGGGATGACCAGCAGAATGCAGCCCCATGAATGGACAGAACGAAAGATACCTGGTGAAGAGTCACTGTCTGGAATCTGGGGAAGCTCTTCAAGCACTGATTCCACTCACCTGTCCCTCTGCTTCCCTGTCCACCAGGAGACCTGGAGCAGCATCAGCTGAGTCAGCTAACTTGGCCCTGCTTCTCTTCCAACCCAGTTCTCAGGATTATCTCTCCCACAGGCATGGGGTCACCATGGCTCACAGCTGCAGGTACAACATAGTCAAGGGATGACTTCTCATTCCTGTCCTCAGTCCCAGAACCAGCCTCACACCTGCTGGTGTCCACACTCTCCATCAGTAGCAAGCATATTCCAGAGTCCATTCACTAACCAAACCTCCTGTTTGGTGGGCATGAACCTAGTATCCAGCCAGGTCTGAGGGGCACACAACACGTCTGATCCTGCTGTGTAGTACGTGCAGCCCAACTGTACAAGCCCAGAGTACAGGCTGGAGGATGGGAAACTCTTGCCGTCACCAGAATCCTCCCCAGACCCAGTAGCACAGCTGTCCCTGAAGAAGAACCACGAGGGCTCTCTACATACATCAGGCTCTTGTGAAGAGATATTTTATCCAAACCAGAAGCAAATGTGTCTCCTCCAGTGTGGCTTCTTATGTGAAGTACTGTCTGTTCTGGAAATGTTAACAAGACAGGCCAGTTCTTCATGGAGTTTATCTGCCAAGGTGGGAAGGTGACTGAATTCTGGGAGGGACACCCCTATCTCAGAGACCCTTCACTGTCACTCAGGCAGGGGACCCTGACCCAACAAAATAGCATTCCAGGTCACCTGTCCCTGCATCAGCACCTGCCTTTGTTTTGGGAAGAATGCTTTGCCTAATGACCTCCATAATCCTTTCCTTAGTATCCTGGCTGTGCCCACTGGGAAAGGGGACCTCTTGGGGCTGCAGGTCTACTGGGCCTTCCCCACATGCTAAGGGCTCAGTGATGGCAGCAATGACAGAGTGGGTCAGCCCGGGAATGACACTCTGAGGAGCAAGCATGGGCTTTCTTGTCCACAGCATCTTCAGGGTCCCAGGTGCTGGAAGAACACACACACACACACACACACACACACACACACCAAAAAAAAAAAAAACACACACACACACACACACAAAAAATGCATGCACTTCCTAGTCTCTGCTTGCATTATTTGCTTCTGTTGTGTTGTCATGAAAGGAGTCACACACCTGGTCCCAGCATCAGTGTGGAGGGCACTGCCCATGTGCTGAGTACAGGGAAAAGGGAAATTTGGATCCCAACTGCTAAAATCAGCTGCAGTATTGGTGCATGTTATTGAATAGTGGGCGTGGAGTGGACTGTGAGCTACATGTGTGTGCATGAGCACATACATTCAGACGTAACCTTCAATCCCAGGAACCTAAAGGCAATAAGAGGCCCCACCCCGACATACCCCAGCATTTATGGCCTCTCAGTGAGTACAGACTGTCAATGCAGCTGGGGGCTCCAGGAAAGGGGGTCTGGGGTGGGTTCTGAAATCCCTTGCTTGGGGTCTCCCTGTAGAGTGTGCAGGTCTAGTAAGGCCAGCTCACTATTACAGGAGACGTTATCAGAGCACATGATGTCACTGGAAGAGCTCTCTGAAGGCACAACACACACATTGTAGGGGCAGAACGTTTTGCCATTATTCCTTTCTAGGATCTTTAGCTGTTTTAATAATCATATTGACATAAGAAAACCAGTAGAAAAAAAATTTAATTTTGTGTTTATTTTTATTATTTTTTTTTCTTTCAAAAGCAGATTTTTAGAATATTTTATTTATTTTTTCTTATTATTTTCTTTTCAGTTTTTTATTATGTTAAGTTAGTCATCATGCAGTACGTCATTAGTTTTGATGCTGCATTGCAACACTCATTGTTTACATATAACACCCAGGGTTCCAAGCAATACATGACCTCCTTCATGCCCATCATCGGGTTGAGCCATCCCCTTAACCCCTTCCCCTCTAAAACCCTCACATTGTTTCCTGGAGTCCACAGCCTCTCATGGTTCATCTCCCCTTCCGATCCGTGCCCCCCCTTCACTTGTCCATTCCTTCTTCTAATGTCCACCAGGACATTCACTATGTTCCACAAGTGAGTTAAAACCATGCAATAATTGACTCTCTCTGCTTGACTTATTTCACACAGCGTAATCTCCAGTCCTGCCCACGTTGATGCAAAAGTTGGGTATTCATCCTTTCTGATGTTGAGTAATATTCCATTGTATACATGGACCACATCTTTTTTATCCATACATCTCATCTCTTTCCACAGTTTGGCTACTGTGGACATTGCTGTTATGAACATTGGGGTGCCTATGCCCCTTCTTTTCACTGCATCTGTATCTTTGGTGTAAATACCTACCAGTGCAATAAGAGTCCATAAAAATGTAAGACACAAAGATATGAGCAAAGGGGAAAACTCTTAAAACTTTGGAAATATCAACAGTAAATTTGTGATGAATGATAATAAAAAAGAAGCATGCATTTGTGGAAATAAATTTGTAAAGGAATAAGGTTTGTTTGTAAAGCATCCGGGGTCTTAAATTCCTAATTCTGGTGCTAAGGATATCTCTCTCTCTTTCTGGTACAGAGAGGGAGTCTTTCTCATGGGACACTTATCTTCAGGTTTCAGGGGGACACGGGAGATTGGGGTGTCTCTGCATGGGTTATATATCAAGTACCTTTCATTCCAGAGGCACATGTGGGGTGGCATATTCTGCTCCCCTTTGCCACATAGTACTGGAATAGAGATATTGCAGTAAATACTCCATGAGCCCAGACAGAGTCCTCCCTGCAGGACATGGTCCGGGCAGCATGGGGTGCTCAGGACCACCCAGCACAGAGATGTTGACCCAGGAACGGGTACACAGGGCTCTGGGGACATCTTTCCTCTCAGAATTCAGGGTTTCCTTTTGTAGAAAACAATGTAACATATAAGTAGGACAGGGAAAGCTAAAGGGTGTGTAGATATCCTGTTCTATCAGTAGTATTTGCCAAACTCAAGGCAATCAGATGGATACTGAAGAGGATGATACTCCAGGGCTTTTAGATTGACCCTATAAGAGGACACTCACAATTTCTAGTCATTATCAGTCCATCACAGTCGACCCTCAGGACCCCAAGCTCCATACTTAACATTTGCATCAACATTGATGGAACTGGAAGGTATCATTCTAAGTGAAAGAAGACAGGCACAGAAAAAAAAATATCACATGGTTTCACTCATATGTGGAATATAAGGAATATTCAGAGGACAATAAGGGAAAGGAGGGAAAATGAATGGGAAGAAATCAGAGAGGGAGACAATCCATGAGAGATTCTGCACACCAGGTGACATGTTGAGGCTTCAGAAGGGAGGGAGATGGGGAGATGGGGTAACAGGGTGATGGGTATTAAGGAGGGCACATGATCTAATGGGCACTGGGAGTTATATGCAACTAGTTAATCGTTGAACACTACATCAAAAACTAATGATGTAAAAAAAAAACACCCTAAAGATGTACTATATGTTAGATAATGGAACTTAATAAAAAAGGACTAATATCTTAAATCTACAAAGTCAAGAAATGGGAAGAAGACAAGAACACACATTTCTCCAAAGAAGAGATACAAATGGCCAAAAGGCAAATGGAAAAATACTCAACATCATTCAGCATCAGGGAAATACAATTCAAAACCACAATATGATATGACTTAACACAGGTGAGAATGGCTACAATGACAGGACAGGAAACAACAAATGTTGGCAAGGATGTGGAGAAAGGGGAACCTTCTTGCACTGCTGGTGGGAATTCAACCTGATGCAGCCACTCTGGAAACAATATGTCTGTGCACATCCCAGAGCTCAGGACATTCTGTGAAGTAAGATCACGGGATGGCAGGTAGTGGAAGCAGCAAGCTCTGCAGGGGAGGAGGAATTTGGTTACTTGGGGCCCTCAGGACCTTTGGACAACAAGTCCCAGCTCCAGATGCAAATGCAGAGAGAGCCTGGGAAGTGACGGGTTCCTGATGGGCTCTTCAGTGTCTGTTGCTGTGAACAAGTCCATGCTTAGGGCTCCTCTATTTTCCTGCCTCTGAGTCTCAATTTCCCTTATAACCTCACACTCTGGGGAAATGGTTCAGGTACCCCTGAGCCTTCATCGATTCAGTCATTGCAAGATGCTAAATAATGCAAATTATCTTATTTACATCCTCTCCATTTAAAGATGTGATCCTGCTTATGATATGACTGAGGTATCAAAGGCATATTCCATGGGCTGTTATAAGGGAAGATCTGATCCAGAGCTTACACAAAATTACACAACAACCAATATCTGCAGGAGCCATCACTACCCTAAGTGGAAGCTGAGCTTATCTAAAAAAAAACTAACACATACCCTTACTTGGGTGTAAGTAACACCCAACGTTGACACCAAAATATTATTTCATTATGAAAATATTTTTTGAAAAGATTTTATTTATTTATTTGACAGACAGAGATCACAAGTAGGCAGAGAGGCAGGCAGAGAGGAGGAAGCAGGCCCCATGCAGAGCAAAGAGCCCGATGCGGGGCTGGATCCCAGGACCCTGGGATCATGATCTGAGCTGAAAGCAGAGGCTTTAACCCACTGAGCCACCCAGGCGCCCCGAAAATACAGTTTTAAAACGTTGACAATTGTGAACATTCCATTTTATGTGTTCATAATGGTACAATTCCTCTCCAGTGTCTTTTAAAATAATATAAGCTTATCTAAGTATCCATCTGTCATCTATATGCTCTATGGTCATCTGATCTCTATTTGAAGTCTATTAAATTAACTCAGCATTTATCCTCTTACCACAAGTCCTTGAGGGATATGAACATAACCCCACAATCTCTTATTGGACCCCCAATGTTTAGTTCCTACTAATCTCCAGGTCATTAACACCATTTCTTTCTGGGTAGTATTTGAGTGTCATTAACTCCATGCCTGAATTAGTGACCATCTCTGTGCTGCATAAGAAAAAAGTTACCTACACTTCTTGAAAGCAAGATTCTCCTCCCAGAGATAATAGGCCCCTGTGTGAGGTGGATGTCTCAGGACAAGGGAGGCACCCTCCAAGAATAGGAATTGTACCTGCAGATCACAGAGTAGGTGCCATGTGTTGGTGACCATGCACTTGGGACAAAGATACCACTTACAGGTTTTGCAGACATCTTGGCAGACAAAGCCCATCAGCAGAGACCATTAGGATCAAAGGTCTCTACATGTGCCCATGCTGTGCATGTTGTTGTTCACATGGAAAGCTGGAGCTACAAAATGTGGATCCCAATAAATATCATTTTGAAAAATAGTTTAGTAAAATAAATTTTGATTCTCTAATGTATTCAACATTTATCCTTATGCTCAGAAAGTGAGGCCATCTATTGACCTGCTTCCAACACAGCTCATAGACCAAGGGCTCAGCCATCCCCAAACAACTTGCCTTGTGAGTTCAACAAGGAGATACCACAGGTGGTCCTGGAAGGTCCAGAGGAGCCTGACTCTGTCCCTGTCGACTTCCAAGGACAGGCTCCCTCCCACACATGCAAACTTCTCCTCAACCTCTAGGGTAAAATCCACTCTCAGGTGTGGGAGCTCACAGCTCTCTCTTCAGACAGGGTGAGGTCTCTGGGGAAGGCAGAGCTGTGGTCTGGAGGAATATGAGTTTCTAGGCCCTTCTCTGTGTCTGGTGACAGATCCCCAAAGAGATGGTCCAGATGTCAGACAGGGGACCATTGGGATGGCTGTGAGTGTTGTGCGTGGCTGGACCTTGTGCACAGCTGTCCTGTCCCAGGTGCTGCTTCAGGAGTCAGTCCCATGACTGGTGAGGGTCTCACAGACCCTGCACCTCATCAATGTTGTCTCTGGATTCTCTGTGTCATGCGGTAATTTCTGGTGGAAACGAATCCACCAACCCCAAGTGACTGGGTGCAGTGAATCGGTTTATAAATCATAGATAAAGCACACATGACACTCCATCCAACAAGAGTCACATGTCCATCTCCACAGTCACATCCAAGAATGAGTTCTTGCGGCTGCCTGATCTCAGTGCCACCAAGGTCCTGGCCCTGTATTACTGTGTAGAGACATAGTGAGGGCATGTCAGTGTGAGCCCAGACCCAAACCTCCCTGCAGGGACCCAGGAGAGGCTGAGCTGCAGGAACAGTCAGGACACCAGGGGGCGCTCAGGCCCAAAATACAGGGTTAAGTCTAGTCTAGCTACAGGTGAAGAAGGTAAGTTGTTTTTCTTCTCAACTAGAAAAATATGTACTAGGGTTGGGGGTCTGGATTTTTACAGGTTCTGATATGTTCTTATTATTGTATGTTATAATCATTACGTTTTACGTTGAAATAATTTTTACACTAAAATATATTTTATATGTTTTCTGGGAAAAAAAGATGAAAATATATATTCCAAAGGAATAATAACGTGCAACTATTTCCTCTTATCCTTCCAGATTTTATGAATACTTATTGATATTTCTAACTACAAAACAATTGGATATTAATATATAACTATAAATAAATGCATAATTTAAAAATGTCTAGGGTAATCTCTTTATTAAATATCTTAAGGAAGTATTATTAAATATTATATACTATTTAATGATATTAATCACTCTTATTAAATATGTTAATAAAATACTTATACAGATAGTTAATAAATAATAAAATTGAATGATGGACAAATCATCAGTATCTGGGATGATCCATAATTGACTTCAATATTTCATATATTATAAATAAATAAATTTTTAAATTTTCACTTCAAATGTATTCATTCATTAGACTGTTTCTTTGACAAAATCATTATTGTTCTGTGTTTTGAAAAGATGACATCGTCCTGAGACTCTCATCTGCACTCCTGCTTCTATAAAGCAATTAGAATCACCCCCAGGATGAACAGAAGCAGGTTACTCCCATCAGTGTCCAAGGACAAGGGGTCTCTCTCTTCTTAGATTTTTTCATCATCTGTTCAGTCCTTATTATCCTCACTGAGATCTTGTCCCAAACACACAGCATGACACTTCATTCATAGAGCTTGGACCATTAGGCGTCTATATGTCTGACACACTTTGGCAGTTACAGTAAACCAAAGGCATACTAGAATCTCCATGTATTAGTCATAGTTCTCCTGAGGAACAGAACCCATAGCTGATTGGCATATATCACTGAAGAGTCTGAGAAGTCCCATGATCTACTATCACAAGGTGGAGACCCAGGATGCCCAGGGATGAAAGTCTCATCAGATTCTCAGTGGGGTCTAGTCAGAGATCCTGGGGACCTGAAGGTGTAACTGCACCCAAGGGCAGGAGGTTGCCAGTGTACCTGCTCAAGCATGCAAAAGGAAGCAAACATGAGGGAATTCCTCCTCCCTCAGCCTTTTATTCTACTCAGAGCCGTAATGGATTGGATGATGCCCAAGTACCCAGAGACCATGGATGCAAATGCCAATCTCTTCCAGAAACAACATCACAGACACCCAGAGAAACAATGTTCAATCCTCTCACCCACGTCCCAGTCACTTTGACACACTGAGTTACCCATCAACCATCAACGTCCCATACACTGGGCATCTATATGTATTGCCTTAATCACACTCATTCTGCAAACAAAGAAAATAATACAGTCACAGTTTCACCATATATGATACGAGTATCCTGCATACAATCAAAACCCTCTAAAACCTTCTCCGGAAGAGGAGGTGAAGCTCTTCAGTCTTGTTTTCTCTTCTTTTTTTTTTTAAGATTTTATTTATTTATTTGACAGACAGAGATTACACAAGTAGGCAGAGAGTCAGGCAGAGAGGGGAGGGGAGAAGCAGGCTCCCTGCTAAGCAGAGAGCCCGATGCGGGACTCGATCCCAGGACCCTGATCCCAGGATCATGACCTGAGCCGAAGGCAGCGGCTTAACCCACTGAGCCACCCAGGCGCCCTTGTTTTCTCTTCTGATTGATATCCTTCAACTGAAATATTATGATGGGTAATTAAGAATTTGTAAATACAATGATATAAAGCCAATTGTATTTTTGTTACATGGCAAAGAAAAAGGACAGGGAACACACAAACACACACATATTTATAAAATATAAGGAGGAAATAGGTATGATAGCTAAGGTCCTCATTTCTGTAACCAGAAAAGAATGAAACTGGTATTTATAGCTGCTTTGATGATTTACCAATGATGTATTCTCTTCATTGTTAGCTAACTCTTCAGCCTGTCCCAATCCCTTACTTGGCAGGCTGACCGTGAAGGATCTCAACTTTGCCTCAAATTTACAAGAAGTTGCCACTGAATTACTGATGCAATCCTATGTTCAGGACTGAATTTCTCTGGTATAAAACCAGGTGCTCCAGGGGGTGGAGAATGTGATAAGACAGTAAGTTCCACCTTAAACTGGTGTCTGAATGTCATGAAGAAGCAAATATGAACCAGGTTCAACTTTTTCTTCCCCCCTGAGGTAATTGTAGGACTCTTCCCATGACGCCATATATGTAGGTTAGGACAGAGAAAGCCACATAGCACGACTGTGGATCAAGGACATGTGGAAAATACTGTATGTGACTTGCTCTTGTCTTCAGGATCTCTACAGACACCATCATTTCTTCCATCGGCTGGTGGAGTATCACTGTGCATGCTCCACTTTATGGCTTGGACATTCAAATAACGGATGCTCAATTTCCATGGCAACCCAGTGACTTAGGCTTGAACCTATAGTTCCTAAGATCCAGGAACAGGCTCCCAGCTCTTTCTCAAAAGAAGAATCATGATCTGCAAAGACTGGCAGGGCTTTCCTCCAAAATTTTAAAGTCCAAGGCTGTGATGTACCTACAGGGGTCTGACACAGCTCTTAACAAATTGTGCAGCACAAACTGCACATGGTAATGGGCATGGGGTGACCATCACCAACCATACATCCTCTGTATCCATGATGGTAGCACTAATCTTAGAAGTTCTTCAAAAACACGTATCAGCACAATGTCCTATTGTTCTATAAAGAGTTAGCTGTATACATCAGTATGTTCTTCCTCACAAGATACCTCTACACCTCCCCTAGGAATGACTACAATACAAAAAGGCTGACAATACCATATGCCAACAAGCGTGTACAGAATGTAGAACTATTATTCATTTCCAGCTGAAATTTCACCTGCAGAAAGAACATATGTAATTTGATCCCATGGTAAGAGAGCCTGAGAAGTCCCAGGCTCCATCCTCTACAAGCTAGTGGGGATGGTGGAGTAAATCTTTCTCAGTCTGTTGGAAAGAGAACCTGGAGATCCCTTGGTATATTTCTCAGTCCAAGAGTAGGAAAGGAAAAGAAGAGATGAGCAGTTCAGACAAGGAGATTGAAATAAAAGGGGTGCCTTCCTCTTTCTTATGCCTCTGTTCTCTTCAGGTTCTCAGTGGGTTGGAAGATACTCACCTCCACTCTGAAAGGAAATTCGGTACATGGCAAGGATCCAATGCTAATCTCACCTAGAAGCACACTCACACCTATGGAAATCCAAGGCTTCTCTGCAATGCTTGTAGACTCAGCCGTATCTGTGCCTCTCTGTATTGTGGGGGATGGACACCTCTATGACCTCAGCTTTCTAAGGGGACCAAGAAATGTGTCCTTCTTTTTCAATATCTTCCACATTTTCTTGCTTCAAAGATGGTGTGAGAAATATTTAGTGATTTATATATTAGAGGCTCAAAATGTCACTCTGCTGTTTTATTTCAGAATAACTTACCCATATTTCTCTTCCTCCCCTGATCCAGTGGTCCTATGATCTCAACTACTCCTTTAATGTGGTAAGCCCATTGAATATTATAAAATTACTATATCATTTTGTAGTCAGTGACTGTTGCCACCTGAGGTCCAGGCACATAATCTCACCCAACAAGTCACAAGGAGAAGAAAGCATTTGTCAGCGATGAGACAGTCACTTCGGGCAGGAAGTCAGAAGTGCTCCAAAAGGACGAGAATGGCAGGGATATTGTCAGCAGCACTCAGTGTCCCCATGCAGTGAACTCTGCTGCATAGTGAATGGTTTGGCTGGATGCCAGTGTTCTTGATGCACAGGACCCTTTCAGGAATAGAAACGACTGGATCTGGAGACAGACCACAAGTCCTCTGCACACTTATGGGGTCAAAGGGACTGATCTGAGAAAACCTAAATTGAGGTTGACCAGAATTACACCTGAAATTGAATTCCACCATATTGTCATTTTCTCTAAGATTCTACCTTCTTCTCTGTGTTGCAAACGTCAGTTATGCTCCCTCCTCCTGAAAGTAACACCTTTATGTAGAAGAGGTCATATAGTGTTGAGGGCTTGGTGCTTCCGAGAGGTCTCTGGGGTGTACTGCTGTGTGCTGTGACTGTTTGTTCCTTGCTGTCCTATTTTAGCAGAACTTGTCTTCAAGGCCGTTGTCTACAGAGCCCCTCCTTGCCCGCAGTGCTCAGTGTTTGGTCCTTAGCCAGAATGTGGGAGCTTTCAGTAGGTTTGCTCTGCTGGGCTTGTTAAATGAGACCTGATACCGCTTCCTTACAACTGAGGCCCTGCAGAATGCCCTGGTCAGGAGATGCGGAGTGTGCAGGTTGCAGCCACTCTGGAAAACAGGATGAATATTCCTCAAATACTTAAAAGTAGAACTATACTGTGATCCAGCCATCACACGACTGGATATTTACCCAAGGAGCACAAAAATATGAGTTCACAGAGAACCTCCCACCCCTATATTAACAGCAGGATTATTTACAGTAGCCAAACTATGGAAACAGCCCACGTGTCCACTCATTGATGAATGATACAGAAGATCTGGTATATGCAGAGAGAGTGGAATGTTACTCACTCATAAAAAAGAATGGAATCTTGCCATTTCCTATAACTTGTATGGAGTTGGAGATATTTATACTAATGTATTAGTCAGTGAAAGACAAATATCATATTATTTCACTCATATGATGAATTTAAGAAATAAAATGAATAAGGAAAGAGTGGAAAGAAGGAGGTGAAACAAGAAACACACTCTTAACTACAGATAACAGTCTGTCAGTTACCAGAGGGGTGGCAGGTGGAGAAGGGTTACGTAGGT
Organism: Taxidea taxus jeffersonii; assembly: GCA_003697995.1. Taxonomy (NCBI): domain Eukaryota; kingdom Metazoa; phylum Chordata; class Mammalia; order Carnivora; family Mustelidae; genus Taxidea; species Taxidea taxus. Next base: position 274,947 of record ML106417.1, read on the forward strand.
TTGGGTCATGTTAGAGATGCCCTGTGTTAAATAACTGTAATTTAAATAAAAACTTAAAAACAACTGCAAACTAAAATGGTGTTCATCCTCCTGAACTTCACAACATACCAGAAGGTTTTTTTTCCATTAAACAAAGCTGATATTATTCAGCGATTTACTAATTACCACTTCTGTGAGACTGAATGTTTAACAAGCTACCACGATCCAAATTCCTGAATTCCTATTACTATAAAGTGACTCGCTCTGGGAAACATAACTAATCCTTAGATTGTTAAGGTTTTACAGCTTGTCAGGTTAGGGACTCACTTGCCTATTTTTAAATTTTACTTCTTGACAATTCATTTCATTTTTTTAACCTTTGCATATTTGGCCTTCTGTTTATGTCCTTTGTATGGGACAGTAGAATAGAACAACACAACTGGTAAACATTAACATACTCTATGTATCTCAGATCTACTCAATTAAACAAGTAACACCAGGAAGCTCTTGGAAAGGTGTGGATGACATCCTATGAGGGACAAGACAAGGTCCAGTCCCGAGGCCCTGATCATGGAAGGGTTGGTCCACATGTCAGGTGTGGGGGAAGAAATGAGACTCTGTTGGAGGTGCTTCAGTGTGAAGTCATGTGTATATGCTTGTCACATTGCATTTTAAATTTCAAAAATTTAAGATTCTACATATTATGGGATGTGTTTATTTCATAAATAAAGCAATTACAGGCATGCATTTTTAACAACTAACCCAGAATATCTGATCATATATTTAGTGAATGTTTTTCAAGGTTCAGAATAATTTTAATGTTGTCCCTAATTTAGGTAAAAAGAAAGAAATTGTGTCTAAAACGTTATAACCATTGTGATCTAGAGAAATGACACTCAACTTTTTGCATTTATCCATTTGATTTCTGACTGGTTGTGGACATTACTTGACTAAAACAGTCATTATTCTCTGTGTGGTGCCATATCAGTTGCCATTTCCTAACTCGTCTGTGCCCACACCTTACTTGCAACTGTCTAAACACCTTGCATCCCACATGCCCCCCAAGTTGATCGTCCTGAACTCCTGGGCCAGGCTGGCTCACAGCGGTGCAACTGAGTACTCAGGAAGCATGAATATGTGTCAGCTGGCCTTCCTTTGCACCTTCGATTCCTCTGCAGGGAACAAACTCAAGCTTGAGGTTGAATGTTTACGATGTGTTGTTCCCCTGGTCGTCACTGCCTGACACCACACATGTATTCCACTACCTGCTGCTTTTTTTCTTATTTATTTTTAATTTAAATTGTATTAGTTACCACACAATGTAATATTGGTTTTTGGAGTATAATTCAGTGATCCATTCCTTACATACAACACCTAGTGTTCATCAAAACCGGTGCCTTCTTTCATGCTCATCATCCATCTCCCCAATACTCACTCATCTCCCTCCATCAACCTGCTGTTTGTTCTCTCTTACTAAGAGTCAGTTATGGTTGTTTCCCTCCCTCCTCTTTTTCATTTTCCCACTTCCCTTATGTTCATCTGTTTTCCTTCATAAATTACACATATGAGTCATAAATGAGAGAAGATATTTGCAAAAGACATATCTGATAAAGTTTAATATAATCTATAAAGACTTTACCACACTCACTATGCAAATAATGCAGTTAAGAAATGGCAGAAGAAAGGAATAAACACTTATTGAAAGAAGACATCCAGATGGCTATCAGATACATGAAAAGACGTTCAACATCAGTCATCTTCAGGAAAGCACAAATCAAAACAATGGTAAGATGTTACCTCATACCTGTCAGAATGACTAAAATCCAATACATGCTGAAGAGAATTGTCAGACCAATAGCAATTTCATTAGTGATTCACATCAAATATACTTGGAAACATATAGAGACATCGTTTCTAGGAGTACTCCTCCCAGAACAAGTAGTTGACCCTCACCTTACTGAGAAAGGGGACATTTCCCATACAATAGAACCTATGAAATTATACCCTCGGGAAGGAAAGACCTCAGTGGTTTGGGGTCAACTGATAGATTGTAGGGACTTGATGGAAGATTCCTGCTCACCTCTAAATACAATAAACATAGCAGGATATTTTAGCCAAGATGCAGAGTGAGGAGCTTGAGTAAAGGAAGTAAGTTTTACAACATATACTTTCAACAGGACAATCTATGGTGGCTATGCTGAGTGTTTAACTCCTCATTTGCTGCATAAATGGGGAAAGGAGAAGATGAGTCCCTGTATCTCTCCAATGGTCTGTGGCACCTGCTGGTGCACTGGAACCATCAGGTTGCACTCAGAATCCCTCTTACTCAAGAACCACGGAGCTCATGATCCAGGACAAGAGGCGGATGGCAACTGGCCTCCTTTCAAGGGTTTCCAGCTAAGTACTCTGTTAACTTCTCCCAGACAGGACACAGTAAATAGCTTGTAAATCCGTGGAAATTCAGAAGAGTCCTCCATTTTTGGAATAAACCATTAAATGGCAATAACCACACTTGCCATGGGTGAAGCACTGGGATGATTATAATTGATATCATCATGTCAATAAACATGAGTGTATAAGTACAATGACCTCCATTTCAGAGATGAAGAATTGTCTCTAGCAGCATGCTTTCTGATGTCAGGCTTCTGATGTTAATTGCTTAACTAATAATTCTATTATTTTATCTATATTGAAGTTTTCCATTGATGTGTACAGAGAGATAAGGTGTAAATGCTCCTTGTGGTTATTTATGCCCCACAGAGTCTTCAGCAGCTCTGTGAGTCTCTGTCAAGGCTTCTCAATTTTTCCAGGTTTCTGTGACAGAAAGACCTGGTCTCCACACAGCAGTCTACTGGGACTCCTGGAAATTCAGGAAGGCTGCAAATCTCATGCCCAGCTCTGTCCTGCATAATTTTAAAGGGAGCAAACAGGTCCCATCGTGAGGAGCACAGACTCAGGCTCTGTGGCTCAATTTAACCTTCTGTGTTCACCTGGACATTCACATAACCTATTTGTGCTGCAGTGTGTACATATCCACCTGTAAAATAGTGGTAAAATTGGTGAATACATCACAATAATGAGGTGTATATGTGAAGAAACAAAGATGATGTGTGCTAAGTAGTTTCTCTAGAAAAATCACAAAATAAAAGAGTGTGGTTTCCTCAAACCAAACTCCACCAGGACCCACAAAATACTCTAGGTCACTGCCATCATGAGGATGCTACCTGGAAAATTTGTTATATACTGAGAGAACATGCAAAAGGGCATTCCTTCTGCTGATTAAAACAGCCCAGCCCTGACTCTGCAGCTGGGACAGGAGACCCAGCCCAGGATTTCCAGGTGTTCCAATCAGTAATCAAGACAGAACATGGACAGTTCATGACGGAGTTTGCACTTGGCTGGGTATTCCTTGTTGTTCTTTTAAAAGGTAATTCATGGTGTGCAAGAGACATTGAGGATGTGAGTGTATATGAGTGAGAGAAACTATGGATGTGTGACAGCTTACTGACCAGGATGTCTTGTCTGCAGGAGTCCACTGTGATGTGCAGCTGGTGGAGACTAGGGGAGACCTGGTGAAGCCTGGGGCATCCCTGAGATTCTCCTGTGCAGCCTCTGGATTCATCTACAGTAGCTACAGCATGAGCTGGGTCTGCCAGGCTCCAGGGAAGGGGCTGCAGTGGGTCGCAGATATTAGCAGTGGTGGAGGCACATACTACGCAGGCTCCGTGAAGAGCCAATACACCATCTCCAGAGACAACGGCAAGAACACACTGTATCTTCAGATGAACTGCTTGAGAGCCGAGGACACGGCCATGTATTACCGTGCCAGAGACACAGTGAGGGGACGTCAGTGTGAGCCCAGACACAAACCTCACTGTAGGAGGGGATCTGAAACACCAGGGGGTGCACCTCACCCACCAATTCTATCTTTAAGCCCCAGGAGCAGGTGCAGATGGTGGTTATGGGCAGGTTTCCTGTCAGGGTCTGGGGCTTCCTCTCCATAGAGCAGTTTCCCCGCAGGAAGCCTCTCTGGATGCATGTCTCTCTGCTTACTTCTTCATTCTCTGACTTAGAAAATTTAATCTAATGGGAAAACAACTACTCTAAAATACACAAAATTTTAAAAATATATATAAATACACAAAATACAAAGGCAGGTACATTGTTTATTCCCAACCCTAAGTACAATGGATTACAAATATTCTGGTGCTCATGAACTGAACTTTACAGGAATCCCAGCACCACTCAGTGTGCATCCCAGGTCCACCCAGCTCCAAGTGCAAACTTGATAGAAGGAACATCCATGCAGGACATGAGGCTACAGAGGCTTAGACAATGCAAAGTAATAGAGGAAAGGCCAATGATAGGGTCACCGTCTTGAACCATGCTCACAGCACCAATACAGTGACAGTCTGGGAAAGCAGAGGGACGCTCAGCCATACATAGTGTGAAAGTGGAGTCTGAAGATCACACAACCACACACACACACACACACACACACGAGTGTGTAAAACCATCACCACCTTCACCATCATGTGTGCGGAGAGTGGGGCAGGCCTCTTTGCAAGTCATCAATGCTTGGATAGAATCAGGGAAGGACACTGGCTCAGGATGTGTGTTGTGTGTCAGTGGTGGGGACAGGGTCCTGCTCATGGGAGGGACTTGTGTGCAGTCAACCTTCCACCTGCATTAAAGTAAGGAGAACCCATGGGTTCTTGCTGGATTTCCCATGTATGGGGTATGAGGGAAGTGGGAGGAATGCTCAAGGAGCTAGCAAGCAATGGCCAAGGGAAACAGTGTGAAGGCTAATTCCACTAAACAAGTACAAAACCCGTGAGAACAAAAGGAGAGAAAAGGCCCTTCTAAGTAGAAAATTGTCTGAATTTCTGGGAAATGAGGAATGATCTATGGAGGCATCACAACAGAATTGCACTGTGTTGCTATAGAGAATTTCCATTCAGGTCAGAGTTAAAAAGCACAGTTAACGTCCACAATGACTAAAAGGAAATAAGTACATGAAGTCACTAGGAGGCATACATGTTTCCATCCTCCTAATGAGCCTCACTAATGTTGGAAAATTCTCAAGAAAAGGAGAGTCCACAGGCGTTAGGTATGCTCTGTGGGGTGTCGGCAGGTGCGGCTGCAGAAATGGGCCCCCGCCATGCACTGGTGATGAGGAAAGAAGGTTCCTGGTTTGAGGCAAACAGTGGCTGCCGATCCCAGGTGGTCCATCTAGCTCAGGGATGAGGATAGCATGGAATCAAGTGAAGAACATGGGAGATATGGGCACAGTCATACGCTGGCCACTTGACCTAACATCCACAGCCTGGTGCCTGAGTTCTGGATTTGCACAGGTTCCTTCTGCAGCCTGGTGAGCTCCTTCCATACTGCTCTTCCTTCCGGTGTCTGTCCTCTTCCAGTGAATGGAATTTCTGATCTTATACCTCGATGTTCTCCTGCCCTGCTGTCTCTTGGCTCTCTTCTCCACAGCCAGTGGGAAATGTTCATGAATGACAAGGGATTGTTTCTCATTCTGAGATCCAAGAGTTCCTGGGAAAAGAAGGTGTATGGATGAGCCTCAAACTAATCTGCTTCTTTCTGCCACTTCAGATCTTCCTCCAGCTTCTGCTTCAACGTTGTGTATTCAGAGTCACCGGTCTTTGAATCCAGCCATTCCTGATACATGCAGCAACATGGCTGTGTGCACAAGGATTGATGCGGAGCCAATGAAGCTGTTCAAAGAAAGTACATATAGTACAATGACCCATTCGTGAGTTCTACAAAATTAGATTCTAAGGTGACACGAGAAAGAACAAGTATGTGGGGACAGGGTGAAGAAGGGAAGAGGAAGGAGGAATTCCAGGGAAGGTGGAAGAAATCTCCAGGAGAACTGATTTGGTGATCATTTCTTGGTGTTCACTTGGATCTCACCAAGTGATCACTCTTGGTGCTGTTGAGTCTGGAGCCTGTGTTTATCATGTCACACACTCCGCCTGTGCACAGGCCGCCCAGTGACAAGTACGCGCACCAAGGCTGTGAGCAATAACCACAGAGATGACTCAGGAGGAACACAGAGACAGCGAACTCTTAAAGACTTGAAGAAACACCTGCACAAATCTGATTCTATCCGTAAAACTACAACAAGCAAAACCATCCCGTCCCCATCACAGGAGGGGTTCCACATTTCTCACGAGTCTGCCCACTCTGTCCTTCAGGTGATTCAGACATGCAGCAGGTCCTGAGGGGAAGAACACAGGCCCATATCCTAGGGTCATTCTCACGCTACAAGTGTTCATGGACACCTGACACAACCTCTCCAATTCTGAGTGTAGGCTCAGAGTTTTTATGGGGTACATGACACCTACATTCCGAGATTTTTCCAAATATGCAAAAAACAAAGAAGCAGATATGGCCAAGGTATATACCAGTCTATGGAACAGTGGTACAGGCACCCACAGAAGCAATGTTGAAACTGGGCACCCATGACCCAGTCACTTTGACACATAGAGTCAACAACCATACATCAGCCTTCTGTAAATGTGGGCATCAATATGCATCTCCTTAAATCAAACTCATTCTGAATATAGAGAAAATAACATGGTCACAATTTCACCTTATATGATACAAATATCCTGCAAACAACCAAAAATATGAAACCCCATTTCAGAGGATGAGGTGAGGCTCTTGAGTGATGTTTACTCTTCTCCTCAATAAACTGTAACTGAGCTATTATGATCTACAATTAAGAATTCTTAAATGCACTGATCAAGCAAGATGGTTAAAGAGTCAATGACTTCACTTCATCTCCTTCCCTGAATTTAGCTAGATAACTCTCTAATCACACAGAACATCGGTGAGTTCAACCTGAGAGATAAGGGGAAAAAAGGCTTGAATTCTATAAATAGAAAAAGAACCACTTTTTTCAAGGAAGGAGGGCCGAGATGTGAAGTAAAGGAAATATATCAGAAGATAAACAACAGGGGAGGGAACTTCAGAAAGCCAGCCCCTGATGGAAAAACAAGAACCTTTAGAAATATGCTCTAGTGAGAGAAATCCCTGAATGAAAGGTGCTCTTTGGTAAAGTGGGGGTGCAGCATCTTAGGTGAGACTTGTGGTCTCAGGATCACGGAGACACAGACAAAATGGGAATGCCTGAACCTGCAGAGTTCCTCAGCATTGGAGCAGAGAAACTGGTTATGGTCTGAGAACTTGGGAGGGGCCCTCAGCTCAGTTCTCTATGAACCCTGAGCCCTACCAGCTCTGGTGACGGCTCTCAGTGTGGGGGAGGGATGTTGCAAATGCCAAAAAAAGTGGTGGCCCTCCATCATCCCCCAGGAGGGATGGCTCAGGAGTACACATGACCAGGTGACCATTCTCCATGGGAGATCCTGAGAACGACTGAGAGGAACGACCCTCCAGATACCCGGGAGGATTGGTGCAGGTGCACACCACAGGAGTCTAGACAGTGGCACACACAAAAGGGAAGACCTCGTATTCCTGAGTGTTTACTGTAGAAAGGAGCTGGGATCATTCAGCTCCTGGGCTGGAGATGACCATATGGCCTTTTTTATTCTCCTCCTCTAAAGAGACTCAAATGCCTTTAGGGAACAAAAGCCATATAGAAAAACTAGAAACAGCTTACACTGACCCCAACCCCTCACAAAGGGATGGTACAACTCCACTGACACTGAGACACTTGGGAATCAGTTCATCAGGCCCCTCCCCCAGAAGAACAGCTGGAAGAACATGGAACACCACTTGGAGAGCACTCAAAACTGCACAACTCCAGCTCTGGGGGAAAATACTACATAGAATTTGAGGTTGTTTCTCATGATTCCTTGCTCTTTCAGTTTAAAATTTTCCTTGTCTTTTCTCTTTTTTTTTTCTTTTCAATGACTTTCTTATTTTAACAACTCTGTTTTGAAGTCTTTTTTAACTAGAATTTTAAACACATACTTTTTATACATGTATTCAACATTTTTGGCTTTCTTTTTTTTTAAGATTTTATTTGTTTACCTGACAGACAGAGATCAGGCAGAGAGCCAGGCAGAGAGAGAGGAAGGGAAGCAGGCCCCCTGCCAAGCAGAGAGCCCGATGTGGGGCTCGAACCTAGGACCCTGGGATCATGACCTGAGCCGAAGGCAGAGGCTTCAACCCACTGAGCTACCCAGGCGCCCCCATTTTTGGCTTTCTTTCACTGTATTCAATTTTGTGTGTGTATATATATATATATATACATATATATGTATATATGTATTTAAAAGTTTTGCTTTCTTTACGATTTTGGGATTTAGTGTATTTAGACCAAAATGTATTCAGGACCAAGTGGATCCCCCTGTTTTGTCACCCGGGAGATTATATTCTCTCTTCCACACCCAGCATTTTTGTTTGTTTGGTCTGACCTGTTCAGACTTGTCTAGTGTGTATTTTCCTAGAGTTTGGGTTGATATTTGTACTTTTGTTCACTGATTCATCCATCCTTCTCTGGGCAAAATGACTAGAGAGAGGAATTCAAAGCTGAAGAAAGATCCAGAGGTAAAACTCTCTGCCACATATATAATCTATAAAACAAAATTCAAAAAAAATCAAACAAATAAATAATTAAAATGCAATAAAATTGGACAGCCACATGCAGAAGAATGAAACTGGACCATTTTCTTACACCACACACAAAAATAGACTCAAAGTGGATGAAAGACCTCAATGTAAGACAGGAATCCATCAAAATCCTTGAGGAGAACATGGGAAGCAAGCTCTTCAACCTCAGCTGCAGCAACTTCATCCTAGGAATATCGCCAAAGAAAAGGGAAGCAAGTGCAAAAATGAGCTATTGGCACTTCATCAATATCAAACGCTTTTGCACAGCAAAGGGAGCATTCAACTAAACCAAAAGATAACTGACAGAATGGGAGAAGATAAGCAAAGGGCATATGAGATAAAGGGCTAGTATTCAAAATCTATAAAGAACTGATCAAACTCAACACCCAAAGAACAAATAATCCAAATCAAGAAATGGGTAGAGGATATGAACAGACATTTCTGCAAAGAAGACATCCAGATGGCCAACAGACACATGGAAAAGTGCTCCATATCACTGGGCATCAGGGAGATACAAATCAAAACCACAATGAGATCCCACCTGACACCAGTCAGAATGGCTAAAATGAACAAGTCAGGAAATGACAGATGCTGGCGAGGATGCGGAGAAAGGGGAACCCTCCTATACTGTTGGTGGGAATGCAAGCTGGTGCAACCACTCTGGAAAACAGCATGGAGGTTCCTCAAAAAGTTGAAAATAGAGCTACCTTATGACCCAGCAATTGCACTACTGGGTATTTACCCTAAAGATACAAACATAGTGATCCGAAGGGGCACGTGCACCCGAATGTTTATAGCAGCAACGTCCACAATAGCCAAACTATGGAAAGAACCTAGATGTCCATCAACAGATGAATGGATAAAGAAGATGTGGTATATATATACAATGGAATACTATGCAGCCATCAAAAGAAATGAAATCTTACCATTTGCGACGACATGGATGGAACTAGAGCGTATTATGCTTAGTGAAATCAATCAGAGAAAGATAAGATTATCATATGATCTCCCTGATATGAAGAACTTGAAAGGGGGGTAGAGAGGGAAAAAAAAGAACAAGATGGGATCAGGAGAGAGACAAACCATAAGATACTCTTAATTGCACAAAACAAACTGAGGGTTGCTGGCGGTTGAGGGAGTGGAGATAGGGTGGTTGGGTTATGAACATTGGGGAGGGTATGTGCTGTGGTGACTGCTGTGACATGTGTAAGCCTGATGATTCACAGACCTGTACCCCTGGGCCAAATAATAAATGTAAATAAAAACAATTTTAAAAATTTTAAAAATACAATAAAATAAAATTATGCTATGTTCACTCCTTCAGTAACTGGCAAATATTAAAATAAATGATTCTTGCTACATACAGCGACATGCTTAAATTTTCAAGGATTTGTGTAGAGCATAAAAAAGTCCTAAAAATTTAAATACAATATATATTCTTTAAAATTAAAACTAGTTTAAGTAACATGAGAACATCTCATAGTTGTGTGGGAACAGGGTGAAGAAGGGAAGAGGAAGGAAGAATATCAGAAAAAATACAGGAAGTTTTACAGAGAGTTGATATGTTCATTCTGGATAATGTCGATTCTGACACCATGTTTTCTCCCATTACACACTCTGCAAGTGCGCATTCATCCAGAGTCAAGCACACTCACCAGAATTCTTACAAATAATCCCAGAGATCACTTGGGAGGGACACATAGATATTGAAATGTGAGAAAATACACCTACACAACCCCGATGCTCTCTATATTTCAGGACAACATAGAAAGGAAGTAAAATCATCCTGTCCCCATTACAGGAGGGGTTCCACACTCCTCACCAGCCTGCCCACTCTGTCCTCCAGGTGGCTCAGTGGACAGTGTGTGGGGATGAGCACAGGGCCACATACTGGGGCTCACTCTCACTCTGTGTGTGCTCCTGGACACCTCATGAAACTCTCTAAAATGCTGGGTGTAGGTTTACATTTCTTCATGGCACAAGATGACATCAATCCCACATTTGTGTGAATATGGAAAAAGAAAGTAGCACATGCCCAAGTATATACTCTGGAAAGTTATAAAATGAAAAATCATATTTTTTTCTAAAGTTGTCAAAACCACCAATACAAAAGTAGTCACATCTCTTCTGGCCATTGCCCTCTATGGTCACATAGATCCCAGGCTGTATATATAGTCAGAGAACATGCAAATAGGGCCCTCCATCTGCTGATTAAAAACAGCCCAAACCTGACTCTGCAGCTGGGAGAGGAGCCCTAGCACCGGGATTCCCAGGTGCTCCAATCAGTACTCAGCTCAGAACACCGACAACTCACCATGGAGTTTGTGCTTGGCTGGATTTTTCTTGTTGCTCTTTTAAAAGGTAATTTATGGTGAACAAGAGACGTTGAGGATGTGAGTGTATATGCGTGAAAGAAACCATGAATGTGTGACACTTTCCTGACCAGGATGTCTTGTGTCTGCAGGTGTCCAGTGTGAGGTGCAGCTGGTGGAGTCTGGGGGAGACCTGGTGAAGCCTGGGGGTTCCCTGAGACTCTCCTGTGCAGCCTCTGGATTCACCTTCAGTAGCTATGCCATGAGCTGGGTACGCCAGGCTCCAGGGAAGGGGCTGCAGTGGGTCGCAGGTATTAGCTATGATGGAAGTAGCACATACTACGCAGACTCTGTGAAGGGCCGATTCACCATCTCCAGAGACAACGGCAAGAACACGCTGTATCTCCAGATGAACAGCCTGAGAACCGAGGACACTGCCTTGTATTACTGTGCAAAAGACACAGTGAGGGGCCCTCAGTGGGAGCCCAGGCAAAAACCTCACTGTAGGAGGGATCTGGACCACCAGGTGGTGCACACCACCCACCAATTCTGTCTTTAAGCCCAAAGAGCAGATGCAGATGAAGGTTATGAAAAGGTTTCCTGTCAGGATCTAGGTATTCTTCTCCAGAGAACACTTTCCCTCAGGGACCTTCTCTGCACACATGATTCTGTGTTCTCCTCTTCACTCTCTGACTTTGAAAATTTGTTCTAATGTGAAAACAATTATACTAAAATGTACAAAATACAGTGTCACTCATGTTGTTTATTGCTGTCCCTAAATACCAATGAATCAAAACAGCCTGCTGCTCATCAAGTGAGCCTTTTCAGGAATCCCAGCTGCTCTCACTGTGCATCACAGGTCCACCCAGCTCAACGTGCAAACTCGCTAAAAGCAGCATAAAGTGCATACTGGACATGAGACCACCAGAGGCATCAACAATCCAAAGTAAAAGAAGACAGGGTCTTGGTTGGGGAGTCACTGTCTTAAACAATGCTCACAGCATCAATATTAGTGACAACATGGGAAAGCAGTGGAAACCTCTCCAGGTGTGATGTGTAGTCTGTACATTACACACACACATGCACACAGGAGTATGAAACCTTTTTCATTTGCCCTAATTTCTCTGCATTAAAATTGGTTCTAACACAAAACTACACAGTATACAGTAAGACCTCTAGAAGCAAGAAAAATCTAATGTTACACCTCTAATGTTACACCTGAAGGAGCTAGAGAAGATATGATGACTAAAGCCTAAATACAGGAGATGGAAGGAAATAGTGAAGATTAGAACAGTAATAAATGATATAAAAACAAAACAAAATGAAAAATAAACACAGAACAGAACAACAACAACAAAAAAAACCAAGGTCTAGTTTTTTGAAAAAATGAAATAAAATGGAGAAACTTCTGCCTAGATTTATCAAAAGGAAAAGAGAAAACCTGAAATAAATGATATCAGAAATCAATATGTTTCTCTGTGGAAAAAGCAGGGTTTTGGAGGTGCAGGAGGGGCAGGATGGGGAAACTCGGTGATGGGCAATAAGGACACATGATGGGTGAGCACTGGGTATTATACGCAATTAATGAATTGTTGAACACTACATCAAAAACTAATGGTGTACTACATGGTGCCTAACTGAACATAATTTTAAAAAATAAATTAAGGACATAATGTGAGAAAATAAAAAAGTAAAGCTAGAATTCTAGGGGGAACATTTCCCAATCCAAATCCTGAAATTATACTCAAAACTTTGTGTTCAAACTAGAGGTGGCTGGAGTGGGGGGATGGGATAACTGCCTGATGGGCATTAAGGAGGGTACTTGATGGAATGAGCACTAGGTCTTATATGCACCTGATGAATCACTAAATTCTACTTCTGAAACCAATAATGCACTACGTGTTAACTGAATTGAATTTAAATAAAAATTCTTAAAACATAAAAAAAGAAAAGAAATAAATCTGATCTAGTCTGCCATTCAGAGTCTTTGTTTCAGGAGAAGATGAGCAAGATGGAAGCAGAGTAGGGACCTCATTTCAGCTGGTCCCTTGAATTCAGCTGGATGTCTACCAAACCATTCTGAACACACATGAATTCAACCTCAGATCTAAGAATAATTATCCGGATTTCTACAAGCAGCAAAATGACAACTTTTTGTGAGGTAGGAAGTGCAGAAACGTAAATCCTTTGGGGTAATATCAGAAGATAAATGGAGATTGGAGGGAGTCTCCATAAGCCAGCCACTGGAAATTGATATTAACATCAGAGCAAAAAAAAATTAGGACCTTCAAAATCTTCTCCAGCGAGAGACATCGCTTACTGAAAAGACCTCAGAGGATGAATAGGACAGAATTCTGGGTGGATCAGTGTGATCTCAGATCACAGACAATCGGAAGAAACGGGGAAGCCTGAACCGATAGACTGCCCAAGCAGTGGCACAGGGAGACAAGTTATGGTCAGCGAGCTCAGAAGGAACTCTCAGCTCCAGTCACCATAAACCACAAGTCAGCCAGTTGGGAGACTGCACTGTGCCTGACCACCCTGAAAAGGACTAGAAGGTGTGGGCTGCTTAACATCCCAGGGCAGATATAAAATGATTTGTGACCAAAACAGTGCAACAGCTCTCAGGGCAGTGTGACCCACAAAAGGACACTGGAGAGGCATCTGGCCATGAACTGGGAGCCACACAAGGGGGTGCACGTGTGAGCCCATGGCTTGGTGCACAAAGTGGCTACATCCACAACTGGGAAACAGCTCTCAGAGTGATGTGACACGTGACAGGACACTGGGGCAGCACCCAGCATGACCTGGAAGGTTCGGAAGAGTGTGCACTCATGAGCTCATAGCCTCTAACAATTGCAAAGTCAGAAATCGTGGAGACACTCATGGGGCATCAATAACATGGAGCATGTGGAGTCACATCAGTGGGCATCAATAACACAATTCTGTGGATATTTGTACACATAGAGGTGGAGATGGATTGACCTGGAGGATTTCCTGAGGTTGTTGGGGGAGGTGGTCCGGGCCACCACATTGCACTTTTTGGTTGGAGATTACCGCAGGGCCATATTTGTTCTGACTCAGGTCCCGCGGGGTCACAGAAGGATCAGGGGTGTCTGAATGTCGCAGAGCTCACAGGTATTACAGCGGGGAAGCTGGCTGCAGAGAAAGAGCCGAGGAGTGAGGAGTGAGCTCTCAACTTGGGGATACCTAGAACCGTAATCTGTGACAGGGGCCGGTGCTCTGTGTGTGGGGTCCCCCAAGATCCGGGGAGACTCCAACTGGGAGAACCCAGAGATCTGCAGGGTTCGGAGAGTCCAGGCGGGACTCTGTGCCAGAGACAGAGACGCTTGGTTACAGGCTGGGTGACCTCGGAGAGCGGCCCGAGGCCAGTGAGACGGGAGTGATTCCTTGCGATTTTCTCCAAGCACGGCTGGAGCCTGGGGAAACAAGAGTGATTAAGCACTTTTCTCTGAAGGCGCACTGAAGACTGGAGCCCCGAGCTCTCAGCTCCTCTGGCCAAGATTGGGAGGCCGCCATTTTCATTCCCATCCTCCGGAACTCTACGGAAAACACTCAGGGAACAAAAGCCCCCGAAAGCAAACCTGAGCGGATGACTCAGCCCGGCCCCTGGTAAGGGCGGTGCAATTCCACCTGGGGCAGAGACACTTGAGAATCACTACGACAGGTCCCTCCCCCAGAAGATCAACAAGAAATCCAGCCAAGACCAAGTTCACTTAACAAGGAGAAGTGGAATTCCAGAGGAGGAGAAAGCAAAGCATGGAATTCTTGGCTTTCTCCCCATGAATCTTTAGTCTTGCAAAGTTAATTAACTTTTTTATTTTTTTTCTCTTCTGCTATTTATTTTAACTTGTACCCTTCCCTCTTTTAACGTTTTTTAACTAGTTTATCTTAGTAACTCTTAAAAAATATCTTTTTTGAACCTTTATTATCATAGTCATATTTTATCCTTCACTGTATCTAACTTTTTTCTTTGTATACACATGGGTTTTTTTTTTCTTCTAAAAAATTTGGGGTACAACTTCTAATAGATCAAAATACACCCCAAATCTAGTACTAGGCTTGATCTATTCTCCAGCCCAAGCAAGTTCTTCACTTTCTTTTTTTTTTCTTTATTCTCCCAACCAAATTACCTTATCAACTCCTTTGTTAGACATTTTTTTCATCTTTATAGTCATATTTCATCGCTTCATTGTGTTTACCCTTATATATGTTTTTTTATTCTTTAAAATGTTGGGAGGTAGTTTCTTCTAAGAGACCAAAATACTCCCAAAATTAAGTGGTGACCCTCTTCTAGTCACCAGTCTAATATATATATATATAATTTTATATTTTTCTTTATTTGTGTTCTCTCTTTTTAATTTTTTTCTCTTTTCTGAACTAGGGACCTAATCAATGCAGACATTGCTAATATGTCAGATATGGAATTCAGGATGACGATTCTCAAGGTACTAGCCAGGCTCGAAAAAGGCATGGTAGATATTAGAGAAACCCTGTCTGGAGAAATAAAAGCCCTTTCTGGAGAAATAAGAGAACGATAATCTAACCAAGTTGAAATCAAAAAAGCTATTAATGCGGTGCAATAAAAATGAAGGCTCTTACTGCTAGGATAAATGAGGTAGAAGAAAGAATTAGTGATATAGAAGACCAAATGACAGAGAATAAAGAAGCTGAGCAAAAGAGAGACAAACTACTACTGGACCACGAGGGGAGAATTCAAGAGATAAGTGATACCATAAGATGAAACAACATTAGAATAATTGGTATTCCAGAAGAAGAAAGAGAGAGAGGAGCAGAAAGTATATTGGAGAGAATTATTGTAGAGAATTTCCCTAATATAGCAAAAGGAACAAGCATCAAAATCCAGGAGGTGCACAGAATCCCCCTCAAAATCAATATGAATAGGTCCACACTCTGTCATCTAATAGTAAAATTTACAAGTATTAGCAAAAAAGAGAAAATCCTGAAAGCAGCATGGGACAAGAAGTCTGTAACATACAATGGTAAAAATATTAGATTGGCAGCAGACTTAACCACAGAGACCTGGCAGGCCAGAAAGAACTGGCATGATATATTCAGAGCACGAAACGAGAAAAACATGCAGCCAAGATTACTATATCCAGCCAGATTATCACTGAAAATAGAAGGAGAGATAAAAAGCTTCCAGGACAAGCAAAAACTGAAAGAATTTGCAAACACCAAACCAGCTCTACAGGAAATATTGAAAGGGGTCCTCTAAGCAAAGAAAGACCCTAAAAGCATTATCAGAAAGGAAAAGAGAAAATAAACAGTAACAACCACCTTACAGGCAATACAATGGCACTAAATTAATATCTCTCAATTGTTACCCTGAATGTAAATGGGCTAAATGCCCCAATCAAAAGACACAGGGTTTCAGAATGGATAAAAAACAAAACCCATCCATATGCTGCCTACAAGAAACTCGTTTTAGACCCAAAGACACCTCCAGATTGAAAGTGAGGGGGTGGAAAACAATTTACCATGCCAATGGACATCAGAAGAAAGCTGGGGTGGCAATCTTTATATCAGATCAATTAGATTTTAAGCCAAAGACTATAATAAGAGATGAGGAAGGTCACTATATCATACTCAAAGGGTCTGTCCAACAAGAAGATGTAACAATTTTAAATATCTATGCCCCTAACATGGGAGCAGCCAACTATATAAACCAATTAATAAGAAAATCAAAGAAACACATCGACAATAATACAATAATAGTAGGGGACTTTAACATGCCCCTCACTGAAATGCACAGATCATCCAGGCAAAAGACCAACAAGGAAATAAAGGTCTTAAATGACACACTGGACGAGATGGACATCACAGATATATTCAGAAGATTCCATCCCAAAGCAGCAGAATACACATTCTTCCCTGGTGCCCATGGAACATTCTCCAGAATAGATCACATCCTGGGTCATAAATCAGGTCTCAACCAGAATCAAAAGACTGGGATCATTACCTGCATATTTTCAGACCACAATGCTCTGAAGCTAGAACTCAATCACAAGAGGAAATTTGGAAAGAGCCCAAATACATGGAGACTCAACAGATCCTTCTAAAGAATGAATGGGTCAACCATGAAATTAAAGAAGAACTGAAAAAAGTCATGGAAACAAATGATAATGAAAACACAACGGTCCAAAATCTGTGGGACACAGCAAAGGCAGTCCTGAGAGGAAAATATATAGCGATACAAGCCTTTCTGAAGAAACACGAAAGGTCTCAAATACGCAACCTAAACCTACACCTAAAGGAGCTTGAGAAAGAACAACAAAGAAAGCCTAAACCCAGCAGGAGAAGAGAAATCATAAAGATCAAAGCAGAAATCAATGAAATAGAAACAAAAAAAAATAGAACAAATCAACGAAACTAGGAGCTGGTTCTTTGAAAGAATTAATAAGATTGATAAACCCCTGGCCAGACTTATCAAAAAGTAAAGAGAAAGGACCCAAATAAATAAAATCAAGAATGAAAGAGGAGAGATCACAACCAACACCAAAGAAATACAAACAATCAAGAATATATTATGAGCAACGATATGCCAACAAATTTTACAATCTGGAAGAAATGGATGCATTCCTAGAGACGTATAAACTGCCAAAACTGAACCAGGAAGAAATAGAAAACCTGAATAGGCCCATAACCTGTAAGGAGATTGAAACAGTCATCCAAAATCTCCAAACAAACAAAAGCCCAAGGCCAGATGGCTTTCCAGGGGAATTCAACCAAAAATTTAAAGAAGAATTAATTCCTATTCTCCTGAAACTGTTCCAAAAAATAGAAATGGAAGGAAAACTTCCAAACTCTTTTTATGAGGCCAGCACCACCTTGATACCCAAACCAGACAAGGATCTCATCAAAAAAAGAGAATTAAAGACCAATATCCTTGATGAACACAGATGAAAAATTCTCACCAAAATATTAGCCAATAGGATCAAACAGTACATTAAAAGGATTATTCACCACGACCAAGTGGGATTTATTCCAGGGCAGCAGGGTTGGTTCAACATCCACAAATCAATCAATGTGATACAATACATTAACAAAAGAAAGAACAAGAACTATATGATACTCTCAATAGATGCTAAAAAAGCATTTGACAAAGTGCAACATCCCTTCCTAATCAAAACTCTTCAAAGTGTAGGGATAGAGGGCACATACCTCAATATTATCAAAGCCATCTATGAAAAACCCACTGCAAATATAGTTCTCAATGGAGAGAAACTGAGAGCTTTTCCGCTAAGGTCAGGAACACAGCAGGGATGTCTGCTATCACCACTGCTATTCAACATAGTACTAGAATTCCTAGCCTCAGCAATCAGACAACAGAAAGAAACTAAAGGCATCCAAATTGGCAAAGAAGAAGTCAAACTATCACTCTTTGCAGATGATATGATACTATATGTGGAAAACCCAAAAGGCTCCACTCCAAAACTGCTAGAGCTTGTACAGGAATTTAGTAAAGTGTCAGGATATAAAATCAATGCACAGAAATCAGTTGCATTTCTTTACACCAACAACAAGACAGAAGAAAGAGAAATTAAGGCATCAATCCCATTTACAATTACACCCAAAACCAAAAGATACCTAGGAATAAACCTAACCAAAGAGGCAAAGAATATATACTCAGAGAACTATAAAGTACTCATGAAAGAAATTGAGGAAGACACAAAGAAATGGAAAAATGTTCCATGCTCATGGATTGGAAGAATAAATATTGTGAAAATGTCTATGCTCTGTAAAGCTATCTGCACATTTAATGCAATGCCTATCAAAATCCCATCCAATTTTTTCAAAGAAATGGAACAAATAATCCTAAAATTTATATGGAACCAGAAAAGACCTCGAATAGCCAAAGGAATATTGAAAATGAAAGCCAACGTTGGTGGCATCAAATTTCCAGACTTCAAACTCTATTACAAAGCTGTCATCATCAAGACAGTATGGCACTGGCACAAAAACAGACATATAGATCAATGGAACAGAATAGAGAGCCCAGAAATAGACCCTCAACTCTATGGTCAACTAATCTTCGATGGAGCAGGAAAGAATATCCAATGGAAAAAGACAGCCTCTTCAAAAAATGGTGTTGGGAAAATTGGAGAGCCGCATGCAAAAAAATGAAATTGGACCATTTCCTTACACCACAAACGAAAATAGACTCAAAATGGATGAAGGACCTCAACGTGAGAAAGGAATCCATCAAAATCCTTGAGGAGAACACAGGCAGCAACCTCTTTGACATCAACCTCAGGAACGTCTCCCTAGGAACAACACCAAAGGCAAGGGAAGCAAGGGAAAAAATGAACTATTGGGACTTCATCAATTTCAGGCTTTTTCACAGCAAAGGAAACAGTCAACAAAACCAAAAGATAACTGACAGAATAGGAGAAGATATTTGCAAATGACATATCAGATAAAGGGTTAGTATTCAAAATCTATAAAGAGCTTAGCAAACCCAACACCCAAAGAACAAATAATCCAATCAAGAAATGGGCAGAGGACACGAACAGACATTTCTGCAAAGACATCCAGATGGCCAACAGACACATGAAAAAGTGCTCCACATCACTGGGCATCAGGGAAATACAAATCAAAACCACAATGAGATACCACCTCACACCAGTCAGAATGCCTAAAATTAACAAGTCAGGAAATAACAGATGCTGGCGAGGATGTGGAGAAAGGGGAACCCTCCTACACTGCTGGTGGGAATGCATGCTGGTGCAGCCACTTTGGAAAACAGTGTGGATATTCCTTAAGAAATTAAAAATAGCTTCACAGACTTGTACCCCTGGTTCTAATAATACATTTTATGTTAATAAGAAACAGAAATTAAAAATACAGCTTCCCTAGGAACCTGCAGCTACACTACTGGGCATTTACCCAAATATACATATCTAGTGAAGAGAAGGGCCATTTGTACCCCAGTGTTCATAGCAGCAATGGCCACCGTCGCCAAGCTGTGGAAAGAACCAAGATGCCCGTCAACAGAGGAATGGATAAGGAAGATGTGGTCCATATACACTATGGAGTATGATGCCTCCATCAAAAAGGATGATTCCCCAACTTTTGTATCAACATGGACGGGACTGCAAGAGATTATGCTGAGTGAAATAAGTCAAGCAGAGAGAGTCAGTCATCATATGGTTTCATTTACTTGTGGAGCATAAGGAATAATGCAGAGGACATGGGGAGCTAGAGAAAGGAGTTGGGAGAAACTGGAGGGGAGATAAACCATGAGAGACTGTGGATTGGAAGGGACTAACTGAGGGTTTTGGAGGGGAGAAGGGTGGGAGGTTGGGTGATCCTGGTAGTGAGTATTGTGGAGGGCAAGTATTGCATGGAACACTGGGTGTGGTGCATAAACAATGAATTCTGAACACTGAAAAGACATTTAAAAAAATAAATATTTTTTTTTAAAAAAGAAAGAAAGAAATCAAACTGGCAACTAAGCCACCTGGAGTCACCACACTCTGATTTCAAGCTAGATTACAAAGCTGTTGTCATCAAAACAGTATGGCACTGGCATAAAAACAGACACACAGGACAATAGAACACAACAGAAAGCTTGGAAACTGATAATCCTAGTACTTTTGCAATGTTTATTCATTCATATATTAAATGTATATTTAAACTTGGCTCTGATAGAATTTTTAATTCTGAATGGGAGTGTATAATATTGATGTCCTGTTCCAAATTTTCTACCAATAAATGCATTTTTTAAAGATTGTATTTATTTGCTTGACAGACAGAGATCACAAGTAGGCAGAGAGAGGGGGTGGTGAAGCAGGCTGCTGGCCCAACAGAAAGCCTGATGGGGTCTCGATCTCAGGAATCTGGGATCATGACTTGAGCCAAAGGCAGAGGCCTTAAACCACTGAGCTACCCAGGTGCCCAATAAAGGCATTTTTAAAACAAACAAACAAAAAGGAATACTACATATTGTCAAAGTGGTCTACAAACAAAGCAATCTTTGTTTTTAACTGGTAAAGAATTGAGCCTACGTTGGGAGCTAACTATATATTCAGAGGACATGCAAATAGGACTGAATAAAACAGCACAGCCTGGACCATGCAGCTGGGAGAGGAGCCCCAGTCCTGGGATTCCCAGGTGTCCACATTCACTGATCAGGACAGAACACGGAGAACTCACCATGGAGTTTGTGCTTGGCTGGGTATTCCTTGTTGCTCTTTTAAAAGGTAATTTATGGAGAACAAGAGACATTGAGGATGTCAGTGGATAGGAGTGAGAGAAACCATGGTTGTTTGATGGATTCCTGACCATGATGTCTTGTGTCTGCAGGTGTCCAGTGTGAAGTGCAGCTGGTGGAATCTGGGGGAGACCTGGTTAAGACTGGGGGATCCCTGAGACTCTCCTATGCAGCCGCTGGATTCACCTTCACTAGCTATGGCATGAGCTGGGTCCGCCAGGCTCCAGGGAAGGCACTGCAGTGGGTCGCATATATTAGCAGTGGTGGAAGTAGCACATACTACACAGATTCTGTGAAGGGCCGATTCACCATCTCCAGAGACAACGGCAAGAACACGCTGTATCTGCAGATGGACAGCCTGAGAGCCGAGGACACAGCCGTGTAATACTGTACAACAGACACAGTGAGGGGACGTCAGTGTGAGCCCAGACACAAACCTCAAACTACAAGGGTATCAGACCAGCAGGGGGTGCACACTACTCACAAATTCTGTCTTTAATCCCAGGATCATGTGCAGATGGAGTCTATGGCATATTTCCTGTCAGGGTCTGGGGTTTCCTCTCCATAGAACAGTTTTCCCAAGGGAGCCTCCTTGACATTATTCTGTGCTTACCTATTCACCTCTGACTTAGAAACTTACTTGTAACAGGAAGACAAATATACTAACATGCAATAAAAAAATGAGAGTCAGATACATTAGTTTTCTCTTGTCCTTAAATACCAATAAATTACAAATATCCTGATTCAGGTCAACAAAACCTTTATAAGAATCTCAGTGGCACTCACTGTGGATCACAAGAACCTCCAGTGGAGCCAGAAGACACACACACACACACACACACACATACACATGAGCATAAAACCTCCACTGAAAAAAATAAAATTAAACATAAGAAAAGAGTAGAAAAAGGGACTCCTGGGTGGCTCAGTTGGTTAAGCGGCTGCCCTCGGCTCAGGTCATGATCCCAGCGTCCCTGGATCAAGTCCCACATCAGGCTCCTTGCTCTGCAGGGAGCCTGCTTCTCCCTCTGCCTCTGCCTGCCTCTCTGTCTGCCTGTGCTCGCTCTCTCTCTGACAAATAAATAAAAAAATATTTTTTTAAAAAAAGAAAAGAGTACAAAAATCTATCACCATCCCGTAGTTTCTCTGCAGCAAAGGTTGTCCTAAGAC
>RCUC01149405.1:0-46113 GCA_003697995.1 Taxidea taxus jeffersonii
TGGAGCCTGGGGGTTTGGGCTGAGGCCTGAAGCCATTAGAGAGCATGAGAAGGAAGACTCCTCCCTGTGTTCTGTTGGGAGCAGAGTGGCATGGACAGGTCCACTGGGGGTTTTGCATGGGGGCCACTGAGAGGGGCTGCATTCCGAGGGGAAAGGGTGGACTTCAGGGGGGAGAGAGAGGTCAGGAAGCAAGAACCTGGCAGGCAGTGAAGTGCCCAGAAAAGAGAGCTGCGAAGAGCACGCTGCCGAGGGGGCATCTGGAGGAGTGGCAGGGTCTGAGATGGGGTGAAGCTACCGGCAGGTGTTTGTGGAATGGGCCTCCTGCGGCAGCCCCTCGAGGTACTGTGGACTTCCCGACCAGCCCTGGGGCCCAGAAGCAGTGTGGGCCTGCATTTGCAGAGATGGCCCAGGGGAGAAGGGGCCTCCTTGGGATGGGACCAGCCACACAGCTTTCTCTCCGCAGCCTCAGGGCCATGTTTTAATTAGTCAGGTTCTCAAGTCATTGTTTACTGCTCCCCACACACAGGGGATTTATTAAAAGCTGGTCCAGGTTAAAAGTACCAGGGACAGAGATGTGCAGGCCGAGGGAGCCACGGAGACAGGCGCCCCAATGGTGGGGAAGCCGGGGCTTCTTCGGGCAATCCCTGCCTATGTCCTGTCCGTCGCCCAGTTGGAGGCTGTCATCCAGCAGGACGCCCCCCTCCACAACACCAAGTGCAAGACCAGACCTCAGGACCCTGGGCACCACAAAGGTGTGGGCAGGGACGAGGTGCAGCATCCCCTCCACCGTACCTCCAGAAGCTTCCGTCCGTGGGGAGCTGGCATGGTGTTGGACATAAGCAACCAAGCAGCCGCCCGGCTTGGCAGGAGCCCTTGGGGTGAGCAAGGAGCCCGGCAGGTGTTCATGGAAGGCAGGGCCCCTGGAGAAGGTGGCCTCAGCGTGAGATGGGTGTGCAGAGTGGGCACAGGGGGACATTTTGAATGAAGCCCAGCTTGAACCAGGGCACCGAAGACAGAAAGCATGGGAGTTCAGGTGGGTCCTGCTCCTGGACAGATGCTGGAGGCAAGGATGAAGCATTGCCTTCACCAGACAGGCCTGGGGGCAGTGACGGGAGCGGGGAGACCCCCCATGAAACCCTGAGTGGCCTCCCCAGGAATGGGCTCTGTCTCGCCCGGGGCCTCCCAGAGGGTTCCAGAGTCAACGGGTCCTTGGACAGGGGTCACTGAGCCTAAAGCCAGCTCCCCCGCCTTTCTCAGAGGGAGTGAAGAGGAGGAAGGATACCGTGACTCTTTCTGGGGACCCTAGATGGCTGACTCCTGGCTGACATGGAGCTGTCAGTCTTGTGACAAGACGAGCATTAATGCCTCCAAATATTGGCACCATACCACACACAGACTTGGACACCAGGCCTCAGTTTACCCAGATGATGAGAGGCAGAGCTTTCCATTCAAACATATGGTGCCATCCCTCCGTCTGTCTACCCATCCATGCGTCCCTCGACGTACGCACTAGTGCACCCAGCCATCAGCCATCGCTCCACAAACACTTCCTGGCCCTTACTACGTGGCCAGGGCATAGATGAGAATCAGGCGGGCTCTGTGGCCTCCAGAGCCTTCTCCCTCTACCTCCGCCGCGTGAAGCGGCTCACTGGTGTCGGAAGGAGAACGTGACAAATGCTGAGTCCCGTGGAAGAGGTAAAATCAATATAAAAGCACCATGAACGCGTGTGCCCTGCCTATAGGGACGGTTGTGGGGAACTTTCTGGGGCCCAGGCCGCAAGGGGGCTTTCTCTGCCTGGGGTCAGGTGTCTGGGCGCCGGGAGGGGAAGTGCAGAGTGCGTCCTGTGTCCCAGACGGCTGCCGGCTGCCCTGATTCAATTAGAGCACGTCTCCCAGGAGTGGAGGTGTCGGTTCGAATCCTTGTCTCCCCACCGGACCAGGAACCCACCTTGGAGAGAGACCGTGTTCTCCTGATTCAATTAATCAATTACGCCCTCCCTGGACATCTATAGCCTCCCAGCTTGTAAACACCCTCCAGTCTCTGCCGTCTTTAAGCGCGCGCGCGCACACACACACACACACACACACACACACCATTTTGCAAAATGCAGACCTTTCCCCTCCCTCCCTCCCTGTTCACAACCAAGGTGTCTCGCTGCCGATGCTCGCCTCCCCCGCACCCCCCCGCGTCCCCCTCCCGAGCCCACAGCCTCTGCAGCCTTCCCCGGCTGCCCCAGAGGTGTGCACCTGACCCCCTCCCCCTGCACCGATCCCGTAGTGGCTTCCTTCTCAATCTCAGCCTTCACTGGTGTCCCTGATGGCCAGTTGTTTCCTCACTTATTTTCCTACTCGGTGTCTGAGATGCCTTTCCTTTTTTGTAAGGGGGGGGTTCGAGGGTGTTTTGGGGGGTCAAGGAAGGGGCCATGTGGTGAAGGAGTGGACATTTGGAGCTGGGAGGGGTGATGGGTAAGCAGGTGAGAGGAGGCCCCTGGTGTCCGGGCCCCTACCGTCTTCTAGCAGCTTCTGTGTCCTTTGTGAGTACCTCTCCTTGTTCATCCCTTAAAGGCTGCTGTGCTGCGTGGCTGGGTTTCCCTCCCAAGGAATCTCTTGATTCCCCTTCCCTGTGGGTCTTTGCCCGCTCTCCCCTGCCCCATCTCCCTCTGGAGTTCCAGCCACATCCTTGTGTCTCAGACTGAGCCCACGTTTCCTGCTCCCATCCCCTTGCCCCACTCCCACCTGGTCCGTGGTTCCTGCATCTGTCCAGACCCCTGGGGCCACAGGCCCTGACCCAGGCGTGGGATGTGTGCCCAGCCCAGGAAAGTCAAGTGGGGAAACTGAGGCCTGGGAGGGGATCGCCCAGGGTCCTATCCAAATCCTGACACCCGTTACTCAGCCCACGGCAGGGATCTTGCCAACATGGAGCTTGTGGGGACATCCCCGCCCTGTGGCCAGGTGTGGGGCTCAGGCCATGTGGAGGCAGGGGTGCTCCCTGCAGTCATGGCCTGGGAGGGCCCTTCAGCAGGACACTGTGCCCAGGTCAGCACCAGCACCCCAGCCTGGACACCTGGCTTCAGATCTCTGCCCTGAAGGGACTTTTCAGCCTTGGCTTCCCTAACCTAGATGGAGGTGATTGGACTTGGTGATGCTCTGGGTTGCGTGGGCTCTTCTGCTGTTGTCCTCCTGGCCCTGCTCTGTGCCCCCGGATGCCCACCCGAGCAGCTGCAGCTGGCTCTGTGCCCTCGACTCCCAGCACACTGAGGGGACAGGAGGGGCCGTCGTGGACTTGACCGGCCTCAGCCCCTGCCTCATCCACCAGCAATCCTGGCTTCCAGTTCAGGTAATCTCTCCCCCTCGCCCCCTCGCTCCTTAGGTCCCCAGGGTGACCGCCTGCTGCTACCCCTCCTGCTTCCTCACACCCCACCCACATCTCTG
The DNA here is from genome assembly GCA_003697995.1 of Taxidea taxus jeffersonii. Classification (NCBI taxonomy): domain Eukaryota; kingdom Metazoa; phylum Chordata; class Mammalia; order Carnivora; family Mustelidae; genus Taxidea; species Taxidea taxus. The sequence continues at coordinate 3,433 of RCUC01149405.1, forward strand.
TAAATAGCCCTTTATTAAACCCTCCCTGAATTAACCACCTTGTGCTGCCATCTGCTTCCTGCTGGGACCCTGCCTGTATCCTGCTGCAGGGCTCCAGGTCCCTCCAGTTGGGTTCCTGGTCTCCTCGTTAATGTGAGCTGTCAAGCAGGGAAGGGACTGGGCACAGATCTCCAGGGACGGACCGGAGGTGCTGGGTCAGGGGGCCGCAGCCCTTGGTCAGGTGGGTCTGAGAACAGTATTTCAGGAACCCTGAAACCTCTCCGGCTCTCACGGTGTTTGCGACCTGCGGCCTCCACAGCATCCTGTTCAGAGATGCGGCAGGACCAGACCCGGAGCTCCTATAAGGGCCAGGGGTGGGCAGAGCCTCCCTTCCACGCAGGGGTCGGCTCCCCAGCCTCCACACCGGCCCCCCACCCCCCGCCGTGCCCCTTCCTTCTCCCACTGCCCCGGCCGGGTGCAGAGGAAGCACAGAGAAAAGATGGTTCCCCACCCTCCCCAGTTATCGGGGAAGAGCAGGCAGGGTGAGAGTGTGCCGGTGGGCCCCCTGCACGGCTTGCACGGATCGATGGGGGCCCCCGTTGCTGGCCACAGCCCACGGAGGCTGTTGCCTGCTGCTCATGGAGGAAACGGCAGAAGGAAGTAAAATACAATCAGAAATAATTGGCCCATCTGAGAGAGGCAGGGGAAAGGTGTTGAAAAGAAACTCATCTACAGGCTGGAGGAAATCTTTGCTGGGAAGAGGGGCTCCCCGGGCTTTAAAAGACCATTTCTGGTCTCCAAGGTGCCCCCACTCCTGGCTAGTGCTTCCTCATCGATTTCTTGATAAGATGGCGTAATTCAGTTCCACAAATACTTAGTGAGAACCTGCCTGCGCCTAATTCTGAGCGTGTGGCCCTGGGAGAGCAGCAAGGGGTTTGGAAAAGGCCAGACTTTCCCTCCTTCGTCTCCTTTCTCTTCTTCCTCCCTCCCTTCCCCTCCCCCCAGTCCGTCCTTCCTTCCTTCCTTCCTCTTTCCCTTCCTCCCTCTTTTTCCTTCCTTCCTCCCTCCCTCCCTCCCTCCCTTCCTTCATTCCTTCCTTTTTCTTCCATCCCTCCCTCCTTCCTCTCCCACCCCTCCTGTTCTCCTTCTCTACCTTCCTTCTGTGGAGAGTGAGAATAGGACCATGCTCCGGACTGTGCATTTGGAAAACTTGTCTCTGACTCCTGTCCTGTGGACTCCTGGGACTTGGAAGACCCAGATGTGGCCTTTGGTGGCAGAGTCTGGTGGCTTGGACCAGGGGGATGGTGGCTAGGATGGGGTACAGGAGTGAATGGGAGAGCCAGTGGAGAGGTACTTGGGGCCCGTGTGCCCAAGGACAGAGGCAAGGCCAAGGGAGAAGAGTCCAGAACTTGGGTCGCTGCAGGGCTCCTGGTGGCTCTCACGAAGACCCGAGGATGACAGATGAAGATGGGCATTTCTGAGAGGCTTCGGGGAAGACTTCTGAGGCAGTGGGGCTGTCCCCACACCCTGGCTGGTGACGGCTTTCGAATAACAAAGGCCCCTGAGAGCTGGACTCCATCATGCATGTGACTGAACAGGGGAGGCCAGGGTGGAGAAGAAGAAGAAAAGGGAGGGAAGGTGAGGAGAGAAGGAGCCCAGCCCCAGGAGAGCACTATTTCCGGCCGGCCCTTACAATCATGCTGCGGGACACGCAGCTTCAGCAGTCGCGTCCTGCTTTGCCAGTGCCTTGCTGTGTGACCTAGGGAGACTTGCTTGGCCTCTCTGGACCCCAGCATCAAGTTCTGCGGCTAACAGGGTCGAGAGATAGAGAGGGAGGAGGAGCAAATGTTTTGGCACAGGGATCAAATTCAGGCTCACTGCGAAAGACCAAACTTGAGTTGGGGCACCAAGCAGCCCCATGTGTGTTGGGTGGGGGGAGCCGGGGTCAGATAGGGCTGGATGTCCCCTGCCCCCCATCCCTAGCTGAAGCGTGACTGCCAACAGCTAGGTAGGGCCTCTGGAGGCGCGGAGCGTCACGTCACCATAGGAACAGGCTCTTGGAGTGCAGAGAAGCCGGGCGCTGGGGGAGGTGGGCAGGGGGGGCGGTAATGGGGGGGCTGCTAGCCTAGGTCTCCGTGCAGCTGCTCCCCACGTTCTCCATTCTTAGTCAAAGAACTAAGAGGGCCCCGCTGAGGAGAGGACAGGGGGGGAAGCCACTGCAACCTTAGGGTCCCCCTCCCTTCAGGAAGCCCAGTTTGGGGGGTCAGCAACCCCAGGAGCCCAGAGATCAGAGGTGGCCAGAGGGCACTGGCTAGAGAGGGCCACCTGGCCTCAGCCAGTTGCTAGGACACAGGATCTCTCCGAGGGGCCCCTGGTAACCCTCAGAGAACACTTTGGGCCTTATTCATTTACTCATTAATTCACTTAATCCACCAGGACCTCATGGGTAGCGCTGCAGGCCCCGTGTGGAGGGGCAGAGGGCCGAGGAAGGCGCCCTTGGCCCTGCCGAGGTCGGACGCACGTGCACAATCCATTACCACCAGGTGGAAGACGTGTCCGAGGCAGGTGTGTGATGCCGGGAGTGGCTGGGCCGAGGCCAGAGGCTCACCGGGGCTCCGTCCTGGGCCCGGACCTGGACCCGCGGCAGGGGGACTGGGGCCTCTCGTGGGTGGGAGCTGGGAGGACAGGGTGGGAGCGGAGGCAGGAGCGGACACCTGACCCTCTGACCTCCCACTGGCCGTCCCAGGGCCCCACCTGGGCACGAGACGGTGCCTTCCTTTGCAAGTGACCCCTGATGCTTAGGATGTAGTAACACGGGGGAAAACACTTTGGAATATAATTGAATGAAAATGCTAATGCCTCCTTACAAATAAGGGTATAAATACAGTGCAGGAACATCTCCAATTCTTCGAGAGCTGTGTTTTCACATCCCTAAACTTGACAGGTGCGCCAGGCCGCGCCACGATGAACAGCTCTTTTCCTAGGCCCGGCCAGCAGAGATGGGGCAGAGGTTGTCATCCTGCTATGGTCTTTTTTTTTTTCCTCTGCTGTAAAAACTTGTATTAAGCTGGGGTTGGACAGGGATTCTCCCTCCAGCGGCTCTGGGCTTGAGAAAACGATTCCTCCTATTTCCACGCGATCAGGGACCCTTGGTCTGTGCCTAAGGGCCCAGTTTGCTGCGGCCTCCCGGGAAGGTGGGTGGGCCGGCACGGCTCGGGTGGGTGGGAGCAGCTTGGCCCAGGGCCCAAGCCTCAACACAAGTCTGGGCAAGACAGGTTTGTGGGTTGACCCTGGTATGAGAAAAGACAGATTCTTGTTCCCCAGATTGTTTGCCAGGGTAAGGGGGTTTGTGGATACTCAAGAACAGCTAAGAGGGCTTTATATCTAAAATGCTACAAGTTTCGTGACCCTCCCCCTCCAGCCTAACTCTGCGGCGGTCCCAGCGAACACCGTGGGGCTCCCACCGTGACCATCTCGGTGTGCGTGTGTGTGTACAGAGGTCCTCCCATAATGGCACACCTTGGTGGCTTCCTACACAGTCCCCCATCACTCAGCCCCAGGACCCCTACCCCCTAGGAGGTGCTCAGTCTCCCCTCCCAGCAGCCACTGCCCCTTGGCTCACCTCTCCCCCTTGACAGGTCACAGGACTCTAAGCATGAAGTGTCCCCAATCCACCAATGCTTGGAGGTGAGGGGTCACCCTGGGCTCCCTCACTAAACACCCCCAGCAACGTCGTCCAGTCCCGCCCGCCCCCTCCCCCGCTTCCTCAGACTGTGGGAGCTCAGCGGATGCTCAGTGCACAAGACTATGCGACCACGTTTAAAAAGGTGAGCCTCCGCTCTATGGAAAATTAACTTCTGGGAATTTCTGATGAATGAAGAATTAATGTAGTTTCTGCCCAAGCCTGCATCGACAGGCGAAGTGATGAAAAGACTCCTTTTTCCTCTGGTTGTGATCCCCTCCCTCCCAGGTGTTGGGGGTGGGGTGGGTGTTGTTTCTCTCCGAGGGCGGGAGAGGCGTGGGGAGCTGTTGCTAACCCCTCTTGAGACCCCGCGAGCTCCCCACGCGCACAGCATGACTCAGTGGCGCCCTTTTAGAGGAGAATTTGATGGATGACGTGGACAATTAGACTTGTGAACGTGGCATCCGCGTCGATGGCAATGGTGAGAAAGGAGGCGAGAAAATCTATTTTTGCAGCTTCCATCGACGGGGTGGCAGGCCGCGGGGTGCGCAGGGGAGAGACGCGCCCCCCGCCACTCGGCCACGTGTGCCCCGGGCTCCCTCGAAAGCCCCGAGGCCCCGCGGCCCCTGCAGGACCGTCACGCGCCTCTCCTGGCCCTGCCACGAGGCCTCGGCCGCCACCTTCCCTTCTCCGCTCCCTCCGCTGAGCGCACGGCCACGGCCACTTCAGCCTGAAGAGGCTTCTTTGTGATTGAACTTGAAACCAAGCTGTCTGTGTCGTGTTCGTGGTGTTCTCGAGCCTAAATGTACCCGGGGTGCCTCTCCTTTCCCTCCACCGTCCGCCCCCAGGGCCCCCTCCCCTCCGCAGGAAAAAAGAGAATTTCTCTCTTCAAAGACAAACTTCAGCTTGGGGAGAGAATGGGAATCGTGGCTGCCGGGCATCTCTTTGGTGTTTGCCCTCACGGCCCCCACCCACGGAAGGGAGGGCAGGGTCCTGGAGGCGCCCTTGGGGTCTTCCCACTGGCTCCCGGGCCACCCTTGCCACTGCCCTTGGCTGAGCAGGCAGCCCAGGGCGCCAACTTCCCATCCCAGCTCCGCTCCTCAGTAGCTGTACCAGTGTCCCTGCATCTGCGGGCCTCCCTGCCCTGACCCAGCCCAGCTTGGAGGAGGCTCTGGTAAGACGGCCTCTGCTGGGGAGCGAAGCCAGAATTCCAAGGGGACAGACAGGCAGAAAAGGCAGGGCCCGCTCGCCTGTGACCCCCTCCCTCCTGGGCTGTGTGTGTGGTGGGGGCGGGTAGTGGGGAGATCCCTGCCCTGCGGTGTCCAGATTCCAGTCATGGGGCTCCAGCCAGGAGAGCTAGAGCTCTTTGGGAAGAGCTCCATCTTGGGCAGGGCTGGGGGGAGCTGTGTCCTCTCTCGGAGGGAGGAGGGAGAAGGCGTGGTATTTGGGAGAGGGAGGAAGAAGAGAGAACAAGTGGCACCTGGGGGTTTGGGTTGCGCCTCAGTTTCCCCAACCATACAACGTCCTGCTAAGCCCGGACCAGCTGGGGAGGCAGAGACTTCCAGAAACCACAAACAGAGCCTCAGGTTTTGGAGATTCTCAGCTGGGGGGGGGGTGGTGGTGCAGAGCAGAGGTCAAGATGGGGTGAAGGTGAACCCTACCCTACTCCCCCCCAAGCTGCCTTGCGCCGGCCGTGCACGCCCGGGACTCGCTGGTCTCGGGGGCCCTCCAGCTGGACCCCCCTGGGCTTCCTTGAGCAGCAGTTTTGCCTTTAATCAGTTGGTCTGGTGCAGGCTGACGGGGGCGGGGGGGTGACGGAGGGAATCAATCGTCTGGAGATAACATTTCTCTGGTTTCCTCAGAAAACTTTCGCCCCTCACTGGCTCCCTTGCTGCCCGCTGGAGTGAGGTCTCCGGGCAGAAAGGGCAGAGGACTCAGCAGGCTGGGGGTGCAGACGGCCGCTCAGCTCGGCGGAGGGAAGGAGCCTGGCCCCAGGCTACCACCCAGCCCGACGGGGGGCAGGCTTTGTCCCTGATCCCTGTGTAGACCACGGGTGGAGCCCTGCTCTGCTGACCAGTGGGCCAAGCGTTTCCCGGGGCGGGGCTTGCTTGCCTTCTCTGTCATCCCCCTTTTTATTCTTTTTTTTTTTTTTTTTTTGGAGGAGAGGGGAGGGCGGGGAGAGGGGAACAGTTAGAGAAGGTCGTCCTGACTCCTCGGGTCTGCTCGCAAACAGCAGGCGGTGCCGGCTTCTCCCCAAGGGACCTGCTTGGCATTTTCAGACTTTCTATGCAGCCTTGAAGCCTGTGACAGGCACCAGTGTCCCCTCTCCCCACCGCTCCTAAGCTACCCTTTTTCACTGTCTGCCTGCTGAAAAGAAATCTCCAGTCTCCCATATTTACAGACACTTCCTCCTTGAGATGGACAGAAACCAACAGAAAGCCCCAGGGCCAGCAGCGGCCCTGCAGGGGGCTCTCAAGAGGGCAAGGTCAGAAGCCACCCCCCCACCCTCCCACCCCCGCTCTCTAGCCTATTGGGGCGGAGGCCCAGTGGCAGCTGTTGGTGGAAGGGCAGGAAGGCGCCAGGCCTTGGAAGTCTAGTGGTTTTTTACTTAGGAAAACCCAAGTCCCCGTTGGGGGCAGGTGTGGCTTCCCTGTTTATAGACAAGGAAACTGGGCTCTGAGGGGCAAGCGACTGGCCCAGGGCCCTCAGCGGGCTGGGGACGGAGCTGGGGTCAGCGAGCAGGTGCCAGCCAGCCAAGACAAGGCCCTTTCGGCCTAAGCCCCTGACATTTGGACACGGATGCCCTTGGGTGAGACTGCCCTCCTCAGGCCTCCCTCCCTCTCCAGAACCCGGGAGGGCAGCAGTGGGAAGGGACTGCGATGGGAGAGGGAGGGGTCTAGGTGAGGGTGCACTTGAGGGCCTCAGCAGGGCCCCCTGTGGTGCTCCGCACAGTCCAGGGGGCACCTCGTGACTTGGCCTGGGAGGAGGTCCTCACCCCAGGCGGTGCAGCCCAGAGATCCCCCGCCCCTCCTTCAAGTCTGGCGGGGAACCTGGCCCTTCCCAATCTGCCCGCTGTGTAGGATAATTTTGGAGGCTGAGGTCAGGGTCCTTGGAGGGAAGAAAGGAGGGGGGTCAGGGAAGCTGGGGCGGTCTCCATGCAGTGGGCAGTTGAACCTCCAGGCCTGGCCTGCCCGGCACGCCTGTTGGAACCCCCCGGGGCCTTGGGCAAAAGACCTTCCAGCTCGGAACTCCTGTTTCTTCATTTGAGAAGAGTCCCTGGAAGAAACTGGGGTAATGGAAAGGAAGGGGCACAGGGTGGGTGACTGCTCCCTCCAGCCTGTTGCTCAAGCGAGTCCCAACCTCACCCCGACCCTTTCTGGGTCTCCTGCACCCAACACCTAGGAGGAGGCACCTTCCAAAAGGGACAGGGGGTGGGGGCTTCCCTCCTCCAGCCTCTGTGGAGTCTGCCCAGCGTGGCTCCAGGGTCTGCACCGGGGCGTGTGCCCTCCCACAGCTGTCCCTCTTCGGGAGCACAGACTTAGGGCCTTAGGGCCCGTGGGCCCAGGGACTCCCGGTGGCCTCTCTTCCCACCGCCGTCCTGAGATTGGAGAGTATGTCCTCAAACCTGCCAGGGTCTCCCAAGTGGCGGAGAGCACGCACGCAGCTCACTGTGATGACGGGGAGGCTATGAAGGGGCTCTATTCCCAAACTAATCTATGCCCGTGAAGCCCATATACACCACCCATCTGAAGGTCATGACCTCCTGGGACCCTTCCCCAGGAAGTTAAAGACCTTTGATCCCCTTCTGCCACCCCCCCCCCCCCCCCCCCCCCACCTACCCTTCCCTGTTCCTCCCCTCCACCCCAGCATCCTGATCAGGACAGGGCCTGGAGGATCTGCCCGGGAGAGTCTCTAAACCCAGGCTGGGGGCTCTTCCCCAGGAGCTCTTGGGAGGGGAGGATCTCTGGCAAGGTCAGCATCCCCACCCCCACACCCCCTCGTGACTCTTCTGGAGGCCTCCCAGTGGGTCTGGAATATGTGCCGAGGGCTTGGTGTGGAGTTGCGTGAGTGTGAGCGGACTTGTGAGCTTGCCCACATGTGTCTCTGCGTGTTTGCGCGTGTGCCGGGCGGCCGTGCCTCCGTGTTTTGATGAGTGTGCCACCAAGAGCCTGTGACTTGTGAGTCTGGGGTGCTTGTGACTATCACGTCTGAGGGGGCCCTACACCCGCGAGCGGAAGTCTGTGGTCTCTGTGTCTGCGTGGCTGAGGGCCTGCCCGCGTCTGCCCGCGTGGGAGCGGGGGTCTGTGTGTTTACCAGTGAATGCGTCTGTTTAGGTGTGCACGTGGCTCTGCGCGCGTCTCTGTGAGGCCCGGACGGGTGGGCCGCGGTGGAGGAGGCCCAGGGTTTCATAACTGTGTGTCCCCGGCCTCTGCGTGCCCATGCCTGAGCCTGTGACGCTCCCGACTATTTCCATAACCTGCGATTGTGTTGCCGTGTGTGCGGGTGGCGTAGGGTGTGTCTGCCTTGCGGTGTGTGTGTGTGTGTACGTGTGTGTGTGTGTCTGCATTTTCCTGCGTCGATCCGGCTAGGGGTAGGGGGTAATCAGGCTTCTCCTCTGCGTTTTCCTGAGTGCGTATGTGGCGCCAGCGTGTTCCTCGTCTCTAGAGTGTGCGTTTGTGTTTTCCTGGCCGTGTGAACCATGGCATGCGTGCTCGGGACCTTGGCGCTCAGTGTTCTGGTGCTTCTCTGCGTGTTTCTGTATTCCGAGCGCGTGCTGGCGCCTTCCTGGGGTCTGCGGCCCAGCCCCGGGTCGGCCCCTGCCCCTGGTGCTAAGCGGGCCCGTGTGTGTGCGCCCGCGGGCCGTCCTGTGTACAGATCGTGTGCCCAACGTGCGCGGGGTACCTGTGCCCGTCTAGCCAAAAGCGCTCGGCGCGCGCGAGCCGCTTTCCGGGACGCCGCAGTGGTGGGGGGCGGCCCCGCGAGAGGCGGGGGTCACCGGGACTGGCCGGCGCCGGCCCCGTGCGCGCGGAGGCGGGGGCGGGGGGCGGGGGCCGCGGGGGGGGCGGCGGTACGAAAAGGGCGGCGCGCGCGGCGGCAGAGGCAGCTCGGCGGCGGCGGCGGCGGAGAGCGCAGCGCGCAGCCCGGTGCAGCCCTGGCTTTCCCCTCGCCGCGCGCCCGCGCCCCCTTCCGCGTCCGCAACCAGAAGCCCAGCGCGGCGCCCGGAGCCGGACCCGCGCCAGCGCCGCTCCCGGGACCGCGACCCCGGCCGCCCCGCGATGACCGCGACCGCAGCCCTCCTGCCCGTCCTCTTGCTCCTGCTGGCCTTCGGCCACAGTGTCCATGGTGAGCGCACCCCCCCGCCCGGCGGCCTGGCTCGCGCCCCCTCTGGGGAAGCCTGCGACGCCCCCTCCCCAGCCGCCGGGTGCCCCGCGCGCCCCGTCCCATGCGCCCCAACTCAAGCCTGTCCCGCCTAACCCTAAGCCCCGCACGCTGCTGCCTCGCCCTCCCCGCCACCTTCGCATGCCAAAGCCCCGGCCCTGGGGTCCCGGGGAGGGTTGGGGGCAGGGGAGGTGTGGGACCCCCCCCAGTCCCTTCCCGCCCCGCAGAAGTGGCGCTCGCAGGGGTGTCGGTGCGCGGAGAGAGGAGGTATGGAGAAACCAGGTGATGCTCGGGAGCCCTGTGTGGAAATGCTCTGGGGTGCAACTTTGGGGTGTCGCTGCGTGCGCGTTCAGGAACAGGTCTGTGGGGGCAGCGGGGGGTGGCTTTGCCGTCGCAGCCCCGAATTCCCAACGAGGAGCCCAGCGCGAGCCCCTCCTGCGTGGCGTTTCTCTCGGTGAGGGGCTGCGACACTTCTGTCTGCAGCGGCCATCTGTCTCTGACAGTGAGAGAGTTGCCCCTTCCCGCAGTCCCCCCCGCCCCCACTGCACCAGAGCTGATGGGGGGGCTGTCTGGAAAGCCGGGGAGCTAGTTGAAGTGAATGCACACAGTAGGCACCTAGGAAAGTGTCCGCATCTCTAAACAGCGTCAGAATTGCAGAATCTGTTTTGCAAAACCCCTTGCGTCTTTCTAATAGGAAGAGTCTGGGGTGGGGAAATTGGGGGAATTTGACCTGCGTGCCTGGTTTAACGAGGAGTAACCTTTAAGAAAAATCCTGAAGCCTTACCTGCGAGGCTACTAGGTGAAACTGTCTGGCCTTTTCGGAAGCTGAATGCCTCTAAACCTGCTCCCCATTTTAGGCTCACTTTGCACAAGTGAGGGCTTGGCTGAGGGCCCAGGGGTCAGAATCTTTCCATTCACTGTCTCCGTATCCCCGCTTTTAGCATTTGAGGTTACATGTTCTGGGGGGGGTGGAATTAGGTGTCTAAGCTGCTCCTAGGAACTAGGTGGTTTACTGTGGTCACTCGATAACCAGGAACATGGCAGAGATTTTTTTTCACCTGAGTGGGCTGATGTGAGATGCCTACTGTGTGCCAGGCTTCTAGGACCAGAGAGGGTGTTTGACTCCCCCCAGGGTGTCAGCCGTGGGCTGTTGGAGAGAAGACAGGCTTTGCCTTGGCCTCTGGGGCCTCTTAGGGTGAATGGTGTAACGTTTCTTGTGCCTCAGGAGCTGAATGCTTCCCGGCCTGCCACCCCCAAAATGGATTCTGCGAGGATGACAATGTTTGCAGGTAATGAGGTGGCTCCCCTGATGCAGCTTGTAGGTGGTCAGGGCAGAATCCTGGGGAGTCGGGGTGTCAGGCAGGAAGAGGGGGGCTTGGTTGCTGGGTTGCAGCAAACTGCTTCCTCGCCCCCGCAGGAAACTGGTGGGGGGGAGTGAGGGGGAGAAGAGGGCAGGGGACAGCCATGACTCCCCTCTGCTGACTCAGAAGTGGGGGTGTTGGGAGAACCCCTTGCAGGGTGAGACCAGTGCAGGCCACTGCGGCAAGATGCAGTGCTCCCCCCCACCCAGCCCCCGGGCTCTCAAGGACCCCCGAGTCCCGTTCAGGGGACTGGTGTCTGCTTCCTGGGACCTGCTGCATGGTACCATGTAGATACCCCCAAGGGGTCTTGGCTCCACAGAAGGCAGCCTGAGCTCCCCCTGCATTCCTGCTCCCCCATATGTCCCCATCTTTCTCCCCCCACCCCTACAGGTGCCAGCCTGGTTGGCAGGGTCCCCTGTGTGACCAGTGTGTGACCTTTCCCGGCTGTGTTAACGGACTGTGCGTGGAACCCTGGCAGTGCATTTGTGACGATGGCTGGGACGGGAACCTCTGCGACATAGGTTGGCACCTCACCCCATCCCTGCCCTGGGTGCCCAGCCACCTCCTCCCAGCCCAGGGCAGCCTCCCCCCGCCCCCCCGCCTCATTCCCACAGCCCTGGGCTCTGTATGGTACCGAACTGTTTATATACTTCTCACTGGTGCCCAGAGCCTCCTCACAGGTGGACTTAAGTTTGCTCCCCTCTACTCCCCCAGCACCCAGAGAAGGCCCTTTGGGGGGCCCGGCAGGGAGCTGCCTGTTGAATAAAGAGGCATGGCATTAAGCACACGCCACATAAAGCTGAAAGGGTAGAGGCCTGGGTAACCTCCTGGGGTCACCAAAGCTCCCAGGGGGTAGGGACTGGGGGTGGGGGGATCACAGAGCCAAGCCTCCAGGAAATTCACACAGGAGGCTGCAAAAACACATGAACAAACAAACAAACAAACAAAGGGGTGGGGGTGGGGTGGGGAGCAGGAGCTGAGTCAGGGCCTGCAGGCAGGGCAGGTCTGGTGTGGCCTATGGGTCAGGTGTAGGGGGAGGCTGGGGTCAGGCAAGGCTGAGATGCCGTCAGAGTACAGATTGGTGTTATCTGTTGATTTCATTAATTTATGCAATCTTTGTCCTTCATTACCCCAAGCAAATTGAGAGTTGGCTGTCACTGCATTTTTAGGCTACAAAATGTCCATTGAAAGCCATTCTCATTTGGCAGGACCTGCCCAGAAGCCTGGGCAAACGGGAGTCCTCGAGAAAACTCCCAGCAGCATAGGGCAACCGCCACAGGGCCTCTGTCCTTAGGTTGGTCCTCAACCTTAGGGCACGAGGAGTACCGATAGGGAAATTGAGGCTGGAAGAAGTCAAAGGCTGCGCTTAGGGACACAGAAGAAGGTGTCGGGAGAAAAGCCAGCCAAAATCCCTTCTCCTAGCCCCAGAACTGGAGTAAATCTCATCTGGGGTCATTCCTAATCCCCACCCTTAAGGACCACGCAAGAGCGTGTTGTGACCACCCACCCCTGCCCCCCATCACCAGGGCAGCAGGCTTTCCTAATCGAGCCCCCCCCACAACGTTGTCGCAGGTCCTTAAAGGCCCCACAGGTGACTCATGCTGGGATCAGCAGCAGCCTTGCTGCCCCTCCGCCCCCCATCCTTGAGCTGCTTTGGTACCCACAGGATCCCAGAAAAGCTACCTCTTGGGGTGGGGACTTTTAGCCTGGAGCCCACCCTCCTTGGTGTCTGGTTCAGGATTGCTCCCTCCCTGCCCATGGAGTTTTCCAGGCAAAACGTCCCCCCTCCCTGGGCTGACAAAGCCTCTCAGCCTGGGACTCTGGGTCCAGAGGAAACAGCCCTCCGGGTAATTAGCAGCTCTCTCCCTTTCTCCTGGTCTCTGAGGGTGTGTGGGTTGCAGCTGCTGCCCCAGTAGAGACCCCCGGCGGCTTTCTCCCCTGCCGCAGCTTAATCTACCCTACTTCACGGCTGGAGGCCCAGGAGTTGGGAAGAGTGGGCTCATCCTCTGCTTGTGGGGCTGGACAAAGTGGGGGGTGGTCTCCAGCTCTTTAGCTCAAATTTTAGATGCCCAGTAACGGGGTTGCTGAGAGCCCAGTACTGGGAGCCTGCTGCCAAGGCTTCTCCAGCTAGCGGGACCAGCACATTTCTGTTATGGTAACGATAAATTCTCTTGATGTCCCCTTGCACCAAGCCAGGCTGCTGGGGAATGCCTCGTGGGCTCTGGGTAGACCAAGTACTGGGGACCCCCATCCGCTCTGCCTTGACTTACTGCCTTTGTATTTAGCAGGTGCCCCAGGGCAGCTCAGAAGTAGGAAACCAAAGCTGAAAGCCTGCCCCTGCCCGTCCCCCCCCTGCCGAGAACCCCCAGGGAGAGCCCCTCCTTTTGTCAGTGGGGAAAGTGAGGTACAGAGTGGGGAGGAGATGAACTCGGAGGCCGGTCTTCCAAAACGTCCCTCCCCACCCTGCCTGGGGGCTGGGGTCTGCACGGGCAGAGAGTCCCTGACCCAGGCCCCTTTGTTCTGCGGTCCCTGGCTCACCGGGCCCCACATAATGAAGGGTGCGTGACGGGAGGTGTGAAAAGGCCGTAGAAATGTAGCAGTGCTCATGGAAACCCACACGGACGGGAGAGCACTCAGACACTTCTAATCTCGCTGCCTTCAAAAGATACAGCCTTTTCATTGCGAGCCCCTCCGCTCGGATCCGAGCGCAGAAAGAGCGACCACCAGGAGGTGGAGGCATTGCTGGGGCTAAATCAGGTTTCTTGATTCCCGGCAGGGGTCTTCCCCACCCCCCCCCCCCCCCCACCCCCCCCCCCCCCCCGCCTCCCCACAACGGCCCTCAGTGATGGCGAAGTGTGAAGGGCAGCTGGTGTTTCTAACAGCTGGGCTGCACGATAGCCCTGAATGGCAGGGACAAACCCCCCCCCCCACAACAGGAGAAGCTGGACATGAAAATTTGTCTGGGGAGGCAGGCCCCGGGGAGCCTTGGCCTGGCACACACCATGTGCGGGGAGGGAAGGGGTCTGCAGTGAAAGTCATGGGGCTGGACCAGAGAGGTGACCTGGTGCCAGGAAAAGGGGACAGCTGTCCTGGGTTGAGGAGCAGTGAGCAGCCGAGACTTTCTGTCCCCGTGAGCTAACCCAAGGGAGCCCCTTCAGCTCCCTGAGCTGCTTAAACCACTGCAGAGTTTTGGGGGGGTCACTACACCCTCTTCCTCGGGACCTCATTTGGTGACCATTGGCGGTGGCCACAAACAGAAACACCAAGGCAGCTCACATCAGGTCCCCCCTGCCGACCCTCATTGACCAGCTGGAGGGCTCTGTCCTTTCCCCCCAACCCAGAAAGCTCTTCTTCCAGCCTGTCCCCCTCTCCCTCCCTGGGGGAGGGGGTGACAAAACCTGCTTTTCCCTCCCCACCCCAGATGTGCGGGCTTGCGCCTCGACCCCCTGCGCCAACAATGGAACCTGTGTGAACCTCGATGCCGGCCAGTATGAGTGCTCCTGTGCCCCTGGATTCTCGGGAAAGGACTGTCAGAAGAAGGACGGGCCCTGCGTGATCAATGGGTAAATATTCTTTCCGACTCTGTGATCTGATGAATGCTGCTTTGATTCCCGCTTCACACCCCTAAAGACCCTTTCAGCCCAGCCCGGTTGGACCTGTCGCCCGACAAAGAAGGAGTAAGTGCCCCTCCTGCAGCCCCACGGGGGGCCGTGCGGGATCGGGGTACTTATGGGGGAGTGTGTCATTTCCATCATTGCTGAAGTGACCGTGAAGGTGATTTTGTATTCCTTCCATGCCCCCAAGTCCCGATGCGCGTGCGTGAAGGTGGCCGGGGCCGCCGACTGAGCAGGGAGCCACACGGTGTTGTAAGGGCAGCCCCGGGGGCGCCGAGACTCTTCATGAAACCCACTCACTGCGTTTTAGGGGGTGGTTTTGGGGGAACTGAGACTCTGCAGTTGAGTTTTCGGGGCTGTCTTGGGGGGACCTGCTAGGCACAGGGGAGGGGTCTTTGGCCAGCAGGGTCGGCGCGGGGTGAGGGCTGGGGCTGGTGTTCAGCTTTCAGATGCCCTCAGTGGGTCTGGGGCTCTGGGACTTCTGAGCAGTGGGCACAACAGACAAGAAGGGCCGCTTGCTTTCTAGCCCCCAAGCCATTTCCTGCCCTTATCTGTTCAGCTGCCCGGAGCCCACCCAGCCGTCTGCTGGGGCTTAGGCAGAGCCGGATCCTGGCCAGGAGTTGGGGGGGGGCGGTGTGGGGGAGACAGCCGCTACCAGGCAGAAGAAGCTTATCTTGACCTGACATTCCAGGGGGCTGTGGAGGACCCCGGAGCCGGCAGAGGCCACAAACAGGCATTTGTGCAGCCTCTAAAGATCAGTGTTCAGAGAGGGTCAGAGGAGAGGGGGTCACACCCGAAGTCCACGTCTGCTTATTTGTGGGATGGGAAAATACGGAGCGAAACCTTTAAAATATTTTGCTTTTCTCCCCAACCGACTTGAACCAGTCTGTCAAAATAGAGCCCAGGGTCCTTGAAGTTCCTTCAGAGCCCAGCTCCCGCACAGACCCTCCCCCTCAAGCGACAATGCTGATTTCTCGTGCTTACAGCTCCTTTCTTCCCTGGGTTTTGGTATTTATCAGATGACAAAGGGTCTGCTCCTTTAAAAGCACTTAAATTAAATGCTCCTGTGCTCCGCTCTGAGCAAACAGCCCCGGTCTGGTCTGCATGCAGCACTTGGGTGAATGGCCCACTATTAAACCACCGGGCACAGACGCCGGCAGGGCCAGCAGACAGACCAAGGCTTTCTTTCACTCCGAGTGTCCCCAAGGGCTTCCCGTACAATAGTCTGCAGGCTCTCTCAGCAGAAGACGACAATAGGATCACAATCAGGGTGGTGGTGTGGCTCTGGGAGCAGGGAGTGGGTGGAGAGTGGGGGGGACTGAGGCCCCCCCTCACCCCCCCTCTGCCCAGCGGCCAGGGGATGGAGCTAAGGGAGGGGGCTCGCTCCAGTCCTGGGTCATCACTAACTTTGCCTCTCAGCCTCAGTTTCCCCACCTGTCCAGTGACTAACCGTCAGGCTTCTGGTCGGAGAGAGGACCTAAGAGGTGGGAGAGGAGAAGGGCATCGGCAGGGGAGGTCAGGTGCCTTCCAGGCTGGCAGCTGGAGGGGGGTGAGGCGCTCACCTGTGTGCGTCCAGCTCGGACCGCCCGGGAGCCCCTCGTGGGCAGGCATGGCAGCACCTGGCGTCTCCCTGGCCAGCCTCTGGCACCACGGTCCTAGCCCAGCCCCCGAGGGCCCTTTACCGTGTCCCCCCTGTTGTGTTGCAGCTCCCCCTGTCAGCACGGAGGCACCTGCGTGGATGACGAGGGCCGGGCCTCCCATGCCTCCTGCCTGTGCCCCCCTGGCTTCTCCGGCAATTTCTGCGAGATCGTGGCCAACAGCTGCACCCCCAACCCGTGCGAGAACCAGGGCATCTGCACCGACATCGGGGGCGACTTCCGCTGCCGATGCCCCGCCGGCTTCGTGGACAAGACCTGCAGCCGCCCCGTGGGGAACTGCGCCTCCGACCCGTGCCTCAACGGGGGCACCTGCTTGCAGCACACCCAGGTGAGGTACGAGTGTGTGTGCAAACCCGAGTTCACGGGCCCCCTCTGTGGCCGGAAGCGCGCCCCGAGCCCCCAGCAGGTCACCCGTCTGCCCAGCGGGTACGGGCTCACCTACCGCCTGACCCCCGGGGTGCACGAGCTGCCGGTGCCCCAGCCCGAGCACCGCATCCTCAAGGTGTCCATGAAGGAGCTCAACAAGAACACCCCCCTCCTCTCCGAGGGCCAGGCCATCTGCTTCACCATCCTGGGCGTGCTGACCAGTCTGGTGGTGCTGGGCACCATGGGCATCGTCTTCCTCAACAAGTGTGAGGCCTGGGTGTCCAACCTGCGCTACAACCGGCGGCTGCGGCAGAAGAAGAACCTGCTGCTGCATTACAAGAGCGGCGAGGACCTAGCGGTCAACATCATCTTCCCCGAGAAGATCGACATGGCCACCCTCACCAAGGAGGCCGGCGAAGACGACATCTAAGCGGCATCCCCACCGGCCCCTCTCTGTTCTCGGGGTCCCGCAGAGCTCACTCTATGCGGTCTGTTCTCCTCTTTGTGGTGGAATTTGCTCTATTTTGTGTCGAATCTGGTGAACGCTACGCTTGCCTGTCTTCCCTTTGTGCTGCTCTGCGACAAATGCTGTGTGCCCAGAGCGTCCTCTTTCTCTCTCTTAATGCATGATCAGAAATCAATAATAAGAATTTCATCTTTAAACGAGTAAAAGATATAAGTATCTTATTCTAAACTTTAACGTAAAATCAAAAAGACCAAAAAAAAACAAGGCAACAAAAGCCGGGACTCGGTGCCGACACCCCTCCCCGGAGGGGTCTCGGCCACGGTCCTCGTGAAACCGTACGAGTGCTGTGCATGACCACCCACTGTGACAAAGGCGAAAAATCTCTTCGTTCGTTCGTCCTCACACGCCACGTCCAACGCGCACTCATATCAAGTCCAACACCGCAACCTTTAGATCTCTCTGATTGAGTTGAGATTTTGCGGAGTGCAGCGGCCGTGTGTCAGGCAGAGAGGGCGCCCCGGGCTGGCTGCTGGGGGGGGCCGGGACCTCGTCCCAGCCCTGCCACTGACTCGCTGTGTGATCCTTGGCGAGCCCCCCTGCCCGTCCCCACCCCGGGCCCACCTCTTCCCTCCCCCGCCCCTCGAGGGAAGGGGCTGGAACGCAGTGACCATCCAAGTTCTCTCTGAACGAGGAACGGAGGGGTATGAACCAAAACAGGTCCTGACCCTAAAAATGAGGATCTGTTGAAGACGGAGTCTCGTCCCGGGATCCACAGGTTCTGGCCTATCCTGGAGGCACACTTGATGTTTTGAGATCGATTCTCGCTGCCTTTCTCAAAGTGGGGAGCCTCCTGGCTCGCTTTCTGTCTGGAAGCCGTCGGCCCCCTTTGAGTCACAAAGTGCAGCCTGGCGTTGCCACTTGGGCAACCCCCAGCCACCCCGAAATCCTCAGCACTTTACCTGCCTTCTACCCTGTAGGTTAGAGATGTCCCTTGAAATTGAAATGCCCCCTTGAACCGCAAGTGCCCCCTGGCGATATCTGAGCAGCAACACAGCCCTCACCAAGGTGTGCACAGGGTTCAGTGCAGAATTGTGGCTCGTGGGGCGTCTCCTAGTTCTGTGGCCCCAGGTCCCAGACCTTGGTCTACACAGCTGTGGATTTAGTTTGTGTTGCTGAGTTAATAACCCTCAGATCCTGAAAGACCTAGCCAGCTTCTGAATTATACATTTGACTTTTTTTAAAAAAGAGCATCTATCTTTTTTGCAAAAATAGAAAGAAATGGGACAGAGCTGTTTAGCTTTCCAACTCTTTGGGGTTGGGCCGCTAAACAGCCCTTGGGTACCAGTGAGAAATATTTTGCTTCTTAAATTATTTGGATAGGAAGCTATACTCTTAGCTTTATTGAGTATTGCCTGCCGAGTTTACCTTGCTCCGAGTATTTATTTCCAAATCATCATCACCATCTTCCTGGTCATCCAAGTCATCCCCCCCCACACACACGGACATGCGTCACCGTCACCATATAACCATTGACATCGTCACCTCAGCCACCGACCGCTGCCCCCGTCCCTCATCATCCTGAGTCAGAGCACGGCTGTCCTCCAGTCCTCCAGCTCTCCGTGTCCTATCCCAGCCCCCGTCCCCATCACTCCCAGTCCCCGAGCCCCTCCCACCCCTGCCCCCTTGTCCCTGGTCCTCTGCAGGCAGAGGCTTGTCACCCCTTGAGCCCTCCCACCCCCACAGCTCTCGGCCAAGCCCCTTCCTCACCCACCTGCCTCAGGGCAGTTTACCCTCCATCCCAAGGCCCTGTCGCCCTTGCCCACCACCGCCTCCCACCCCAAGCTCCTGCGCCCCACCCTTCCCACCCTCAAGCCCCGCGGTCCCACCCCTGGACTCGGGGAGCACCCGCCCCACGTCCCTTCTCCCCCATGCCATTCAGTGATCATCTCGTCTCATCCTGAGTTCATTTTGAGAAATAAAAAGTGAAAAAAGACAAAAAAAAAAAAAGAACCGTTGGCATGGCCAAGCGGGAGTCTGGCACCCCCACCTGGCCTCTCTCGCGTGAGACCTTGACCTAGTCTGCTAACTGTTCGGACCCAGTTTCCCCAAACACGGAATTCTGAGATTGGCCCAAGTAATTCGATTTTCGTCCCACTCTTTCCATCTCCGTGCGGGCGAGAGCGGCCTGTCTCCCCCCGCATCCCCTGCCCACGACGAGGAAAAGCATCCCACTGTCGCTCCTCGACCCCTCCCCATCCGCTCACCGACTCATCCTCCGTTCATTCCATCAGGAATCATGTCCAGCACCTGCTGCGTGCAAGGCAGTGTGCAGGGAGCTGTGCGGCTCGCAGGATAAGGGCAGGCGGGGAGGGGGCAGGGGACACACCCGTGTCCCCAGGAAGCCGAGCAGTGCAGGTAAAATGCCGTGGGAGCAGGGGAGTCCTGAACGGACGCCCTTACAGCCTGACCATCTTACCTTCCCACGTGACAAATTATCTTACCAGCACACGACGAGGCCACCCCACCCAAATTCCACAAGGCCCACTCGCACACGTCCCGCGAAATCAGAACAGTGTCCGCAGCCTCGACACGGTCTTCACGTCATGCAGAAATGGCCCATTCTGTCCTCTATGGGGTAACCAGATTCTGCTGAGAGTGCCGGGATCGTTGACTGCCCAAGCGCACCCCGTGTGTCGTTTACGAAACAAATGGAGAAGCTCAAAGACAGCTGTCGGAGACATGACCACCATTCGGTCCCAAACTTGAGAGAGGAGGAGGCGTGATGATCTTTTCTGTAACCAAAACATTTCGTAAATGTCAATGACGCTCTTTTTAGCTTTCCCGTTTCCTTAAACCAGACAAGCAAAAAATTTTGTTTATTGAAAAATAAACAAAACCCAAGGGCTATTGGTGTGTTTCTTTGATGTGCTGCGCGCCGGGCTACGGCGGTCCCTTCCCGCTGGCGGCCTTGGCCCCGAGCAAGTGGGGTCAGGGGCCCAGGCTTTGGAGGGCCCTGGTGGGGCCCAGGCCGGCCCTTCCCATGAGGCGAGGAGACCACAGGCTAAGGGCTGAGCACTGCCCCCCGCTCCCCGCCCCTTCCGGATCACGCTGGGTGCCTAGAGCACGGGTAGTTCCTGCCCAGTTGGCCCCAGCTCTTCCTTGGGTCTGCTTGCAACAGTGGCGGTGAGTGGGCGGTGCGGAGGGAGCTGGGGCTCCAGGGGGAGGGGGAGGCGCAAGGGGTTCCACACACAAGTGGGTCAGAGGTGAGGGTGGGCTCTCCCACCTACCAGGTTCCAGCCCAGAGCTCCTGGGTAGGGGTCCCAGAATGCCACGCTGGTCTGGTCCTTCCAGAACTTAGTGAAGTTGGCATTGGGTTTCGTTTGATAGTGAGAGGGACTCAGAGGCACATCAGTATACAAGCCCCATTTAGACTCCTGGGCATGGGCTGGGAGGGACCTGCCTGTCTTACCACTCTGGCCTCGGGCCACAGGCTTGCACACTCAGCTCACCAAAGCCACCCTCGTGAGTCCCTGTGGAGTGCTGACACTGCACATGCCTGCCCACCCACCTGAGAGGGGTCCCCTGGACCCTTCCTTCTGGACACAAGGGCTGCAGTCCCGTCCCTTATCCCTGCTGGCCCAGGAGACCACCCTGGGGCAGGGTCCCCTCCCCTACTTCTCCCACCGCCTGTCCCTGCCCTCCAGGGCTTTCCTCGGCCAGGCCACTGCCTCGGCCCACCCGGCTGTCCCTGAGCCGCCTCCCTCCTCTGCTCCCACCACCTCTCCCTTCTGTGCTGCTCTGCTCTCAGCTGGTGGGGGGGGGGTCCCGTCAAGGCTGGGGACACGTGCGAGGGACAGACAGGGGACTACAACCTCAGACATGGAGGCTATTCTGCAAATTATAAGAAAAGAAGATAATGAGGCCGAGGTAACAAACATAGAAACTTCTAAGAAAGGGATGAGTTTTCCAGGAGAAATAACAAAGTGTGGCCAGCAGGAAAGGCCAGTTACCTGGAGGAGACTGCCGAGGTGGGCCAGCTGTCTGTTGCCCGACATGGGGTCCAGAACCTTTTTCCCCTTGACAGAAGGTGGTGCCTGAGCAGAGGCACCGCTCCAGAGCAATGAGAAAGAAAAGATGAAGACTTCGCAATTCTCTCTCTCTCTTTTTAAAGATTTTATTTATTTATTTGACAGAGAGAGACACAGCGAGAGAGAGAACACAAGCAGGGGGAGTGGGAGAGGGAGAAGCAGGCTTCCTGTGAAGCAGGGAACCCGATGAGGGGCTCGATCCCAGGACCCTGAGATCATGACCTGAGCCAAAGGCAGAGGCTTAACCCACTGAGCCACCAGGTGCTCCTTTTCAATTCTTTTCAAAGCTAGGTGAACCCCAGTGCTCAAACCTGACAAAGTCCATGGAAGGAGAGGAACGTCACTGTCCTCACTCTCAACAGAGAGACAAATGTCCTCCGTGAAATAACAGAAGCAGGCAAACACTAAAAAAAAAAAAAAAAATCGTGACCAAGTAGAGCATTTTCTGGGAAAGCAAATATAATTTAATATTAATAAACGGATTCATGGGCCGTGAACCCTGGAGAGGCCCCAGGAGGGAGGAAACTGTGGCAGATCACAGGTGACCTGGCCCGGAGAAAGCCAGATGGACGATCCCTGGCTGATTGATCAGGACTGAAAAGAGGAGTCTGACCTTGGAAACTGGGTGCTGTTGTGGAGGGTGTGTATGGAGGACCCCAGAAGAGGGAAGGCCCAACCATGGGGCAGCTGGTGTCAGCACGGGTGACACACATCAGGAGGGGCTGTGTTTGTGAGGGGTGACCCATAGTGCCCCCAGTGCAGAGCCAGCCAAGGAAAATACCCAGATCAGGAAGGAAATACTCCAAGTTCAGGAAGAGACGAGAGCTGCCCGTGGGCAGCAGGTGGATGGACTTCCCTGGAGGACAGTGAGGAGGGGGCGCAGCTGGACAGGGAACGAAGAGAAGGCGGGCCCCCAGCATGGAGCCACTTCAGGTTGGAGCCCTGTTCGGGACAGCCCATGGGTCCAGGGCTGTCTGCTCAGCCAATTACAGACCCCACCATGCTTCTGACGCGAGCGTCTATGGCTTCTTCCCTTTAGCCACTCTCCTCTGCTGAAGAGGAAAACATTCGCCCCACCTTTCCCATCTGAGACCCTCCGTTGTCCACAGCAGGGAGGAGGCAAAGACCCAGCCGCCCCATCACCCCCATCCCTCGGTGGGTTGGGAGCTCCCAGCAACTTCGCGACTACCGAGGGCTCTGTCCTGAAGCTGGAGTGGCCCCAGGCGTTGCTGTGCTGGGACCAGGTAAGACGCAAATGTAAGGATGGACTAAATTTCAGCCCCCCAAAATAAGTCAAAAGATTAAAAAAAAATACCAAGTCAAAGGAATTGGTGCCAGAAGGAAGTAGATGATATGCATTCCTGATTTTTTTTTATTTATTTATTTTAAAGATTTTATTTATTTATTTGACAGACAGAGATCACAAGTAGGCAGAGAGGCAGGCAGAGATAGAGGAGGAAGCAGGCTCCCTGCGGAGCAGAGAGCCCGACGTGGGGCTCGATCCCAGGACCCTGAGACCACAACCTAGGCCGAAGGCAGAGGCTTAACCCACTGAGCCACCCAGGCACCCCGCATTCCTGATTTAAAAAAAAAAGATCTAAGCAAACTGGGAAAGAGTGCATGTATCCTTATTGTCACGAAGAATGTCTATCTTCAGCAATGTTTACTATCCTACTGATGCATAAAACCAAGGGCAGGTGAGGCCGCGTCTTAAGCCCAGCAGCGAAGGGCTCTGGCTCTAGAGTCAGTGAGGCCTGGCTTTGCGCATGGCTCTGTTCCTGAGCCACCTACCCCCCCATCTGCAGCGAGCACCTCCCTCAGCTCCGACGAGTAGACCAAAATGCCATAGCCCTGGGGCTTCAATGATGGACACTTCTCTCTCACAGTTGTGGACGGTCACGTTCTGGTTGAAGGCCCTCTGCCCGGCTTGCAGATGGCCGCCATCTTGAGAGAGAGCGACAGAACTCGCACTCTCTGCTGGCTTCTTACAAGGGCACAAGTTCCATCCTGGGAGCCTTGTGACCTCCCCAAAGCCCCAACTCCAAGTACCGTCACTCCGGGGGCTTAAGCTTCAATGTATGAGCCCTGTGAGGCGGAGGGTGGGGGTGCATTCAGTCCACAGCAAGCAGACAAGGAGAGCAATTCCTTCCACTGTTGTTCTAGAACTTCTAGCCAATGTAACAGGTAAGAAAGACCAAAAAGCCTGAGGTCTGACTATTGGAAAGGGAGATCAAATGATGATTTTTTTTAAAGATTTTTATTTTATTTATTTATTTGATAGACAGAGATCACAAGTAGGCAGAGAGGCAGAGAGAGAGAGGAGGAAGCCGACTCTCCACTGAGCAGAGAGCCTGATGCGGGGCTCGATCCCACGACCCTGGGATCATGACCTGAGCCGAAGGCAGTGGCTTTAACCCGCTGAGCCACCCAGGCGCCCCTCAAATGATGATTGAAGAATGATATTGTCTGACACAAAAACTCGACCTAAAGTGAACATGAAAGTTAGCAAGATGGCACACATCCCCAGCTTATCCAAAAGCCTGTATACCAGTAGTATGTCCAAAAATCGTAATGATGTAAGACCCCGATGTTATAAAGATGCTAATTATCCCCCAGATTAATTTATAAGTTTAATGTTGTTTATTGGTGTTCGATCACTAGACACTATGGGTCCTAAAGCTGATTCGAAAATGAAGTGGGAAGAAGAACCATGAGAAGAAACAGTGAAGGGGCAAGCCGCGCCTTCAGGTATTAAGCAGAAAACCGTGTGAGTAAAAATCGCACAGGACAGACGCACAGCACTGGTTTCCTGAAGAGGGCACAGACAGACAGATGCCTGCCTGATAGCAGCTTGGTAGGAATCTTATCTCTAGCCTCATCTGCTTATTTACAAATGTGGAAACTAAGACAAAGATTAATGAGCCTCAGGTCCTCCCTGGAGGACAACTTTGTCCCTCAGGAGACATTTGACAATGTGTGGAGTCTTTTTTTCATTGTCAAGGCTGGACGGGGGGCGGTGATTGACCCCCAATGGGTAGAGACCAATGATGCCGCCACCCAGCCGACAAAGACGAGACAATCCCCTTAACAAAGAATTATTTGGCCCCAAATGGAGATTGTGCCTAGAGAAACCCTGGTCTAGGTTGATGGAGCAGGGACAGAACCACGGCAGCGCCATGTGGAGTGCCTCAGCCCCAGGTCTGCTGAGCTGTAACGTACACACAACGTTGTGCAAGTTTCAGGCGTCCGACGTCATGACGCGATGTGCGTGTATATTGCAAAATAATCACTGCCGTGAGGTTGGTTGACACACCCTTCACTTCCCATCGTCTCAGAAATGTCCAGAGTGGCAACAAGGAACATGTGGTTGGAACTGAGGTCCGTTCTGGCCATCTTTGTCTCTCGCTCCACGTCTAAGGGCGGGTGTGCCCTGGGTGGAACGGAGACTCCCCTTTCGTCCGGCTCATCCGCCCCCTCGTCTGTAACTCAGCATCCCGCTGTTGTCGGCAGCTCTCTTGGCTCATCTTCCTGAATGGGGCCAGTTGCCTTTCCATCGAAGCCAGCAAAGGCATCTCTGAGGATGTGTTCCGATCTATGCCATTTAGCTTCTCCCCAAACACAGTGAGAGACGTGGTAAAGTGTATGGGACCTGGAGCCTCATTCGTCACGGTGTCCTGATACTCATCAGTCGGATTTTTCCGCAGGGAGGCAAGTATATCATGCAACTCCTTATCAAAATGCCAACAGAACTAGAACAAACAATCCTAAAATGTGTAGGAGGGATGCCTGGGTGGCATAGCCAGTTATGTGTCCAACTCTCAATTTCCACTCTGGTCATGATCTCAGGGTTGTGAGATCGAGCCCCGCAACAAGCTCTGCACTCAGCAGGGGGTCTGCTTCTCTGCTTTCTCCTCTCCCTCTGCTGTTCTCTCTGCACACTCTCTCTCAAAATAAATAAACCTGAGGGACGCCTGGGTGACTCAGTTGGTTAAGCGGCTGCCTTCGGCTCAGGTCATGATCCCAGCGTCCTGGGATCGAGTCCCACATCGGGCTCCTTGCTCAGCAGGGAGCCTGTTTCTCCCTCTGCCTCTGCCTGCCACTCTGCCTGTGCTCGCTCCTGTGCTCTCTATCTGACAAATAAATAAAATCTTTAATAAATAAATAAATAAATAAATAAACCTGAAAATAGGGGCTCCTGGGTGGCTCAGTTGCTTAAGCATCTGCCTTTGGCTCAGGTCATGATCCCAAGGCCCTAGGATCGAGCCCCGCGTTGAGCTCTGTGCTCGTCGGGAAGCCTGCTTCTCCCTCTCCCGCTCCCCTGGCTTGTGTTCCTGCTCTTGCTGTCTCTCTCTCTCTCTCTGTCAAATAAATAAATAAAATCTTGAAAATAAATAAATAAATCTAAAAATAAATAAAATAAAATTTGTAAGGAACCACAAAAGAGCTCAAATAGTTAAAGCAGTCTTGAGGGGTGCCTGGGTGGCTCAGTGGGTTAAAGCCTCTGCCTTCAGCTCGGGTCATGATTCCAGGGTCCTGGGATCGAGCCCCACATCGGGCTCTCTGTTCAGCAGGGAGCCTGCTTCCTCCTCTCTCTCTCTCTCTCTCTCTGCCTGCCTCTCTGCCTACTTGTGCTCTCTGTCTGTCAAATAAATAAATAAAATCTTTAAAAAATATGTTTAAAAAAATAAAAATAAAGCAGTCTTGAAAAACAAAAGTGGAAGTAGGTATCACAATTCCAGACTCCAGGTTATATTACAAAGTGGTAGTAATTAAAGCAGTATGGTACTGGAATAAAAATAGACACATAGCTCAATGGGATAGAATAAAAAACCCAGAAATAAACCCACAATTATATGGTCAACTAATCTTCGACAAAGCAGGAAGGAATATCCCATGGGAAAAAGACCATCCCTTCAACAAATGATGTTGGGAAAATTGGACAGCCACATACAGAAGAATGAAACTGGACCATTTCCTTACACCACACACAAAAATAGACTCAAAATGGATGAAAGACCTACGTGTGAGACCTGAAACTATAAAAATTCATGAAAAGAACACAGGCAGTGATCTCTCTGACATCAGCTGAAGCAACATTTTTCTGGATTTATCTCCTGAGGCAAAGGAAATAAAAGCCAAAATAAACTATTGGGACTACATCAGAAAAAAACATTCTGCACAGGGAAGGAAACAATCAACCAAACCTAAAAGGCAACTGACAGTATGGGAAGAGATATTTGCAAATGACATATCTGATAAAGGGTTAGTAACCAAAATACATAAAGAACAGACACAACTCCACATCCAAAAAAACAAATAATCCATTTAGTAATGGGCAGAAGACAGGAGCAGACATTTGTCCAAACAAGACATCCAGTTGGCCAGCAGACACATGAAAAGATGCTCAATGTCACTCATCATCTGGGAAACTCAAATCAAAACCACAGTGAGCTCCACCTCACACCTGTCAGAACGGCTGAAATCAACCCAGGAAACAGCAGGTGTCGGGGAGGATGTGGACAAAAGGGACCTCTCTCCCACCATTGGTGGGAACGCAAGATGGGGGAGCCACTCTGGAGAACAGTCTGGAGGTTCCTCAAAAAGGTAAAAATAGAGCTACTGGGATGCCGGGGTGGTTCAGTGGGTTAAGCCTCTGCCTTCGGCTCAGGTCATGATCTCAGGGTCCTGGGATCGAGCCCTGCGTCGGGCTCTCTGCTCAGCGGGGAGCCTGCTTCCTCCTCTCTCTCTGCCTCTCTGCCTACTTGTGATCTCTGTCAAATAAATAAATAAAAATCTTTAAAAAAAAATATAGAGCCACCCTACGACCCAGCAATCACACTATGGGGTATTCACCCCAGAATACAAAAAAACCCCACTAATTCAAAGGGGTACGGGTACCTTATGCTTATAGCAGCCTTATTTAAGTTTTTTTTTTTTTATTTATTAGTTAGAGAGAGAGCGAGTGAGCACAGGCAGACAGAGGCAGGCAGAGGCAGAGGGAGAAGCAGGCTCCCTGCTGAGCAAGGAGCCCGATGTGGGACTCGATCCCAGGATGCTGGGACCATGACCTGAGCCGAAGGCAGCCGCTTAACCCACTGAGCCACCCAGGCGTCCCAGCAGCCTTATTTATAATCGTCGTATTGTGGAAGTCCCCCAAGTGCCTGTGGATAGATGAATGGATAGAGGAGTGGTGTGTATCTATAATGGATACGTAAAAAAGAAGGATATCCCAGCATTTGCAGTGACACGAGTGGAGCTCGAGAGTATTACGCTAAACAAGATGTCGGTCAGAGAATGACAAATGCCATACGCTCCCAGTCGTGTGTGGAATTTAAGAAACAAAGGAGCAAAGGGGAAAAACACACACACACACACAGAAAGAAACAAACTAATTAAGAGACTCTTCCCTGGAGAGAACACACTGATGGTCACCAGAGGGGAGAAGGGGGGTCTGGTGGAAATTTAGGGGATGGTGGGGTGCGCTTATTGTGCAATTACCATAATGAAAACAAAAACGGAAAATGAGGGGCGCCTGGGTGGCTCAGTGGGTTAAAGCCTCTGCCTTTGGCTCAGGTCATGGTCTCAGGGTCCTGGGATCGAGCCCCGCATCAGGTTCTCTGCTCAGCGGGGAGCCTGCTTCCCCCTCTATCTGCCTGCCTCTCTGCCTACTTGTGATCTCTGTCTGTCAAATAAATAAATAAAATCTTAAAAAAAAAAAAGAAGTTGCCACTGAATAGGACCAGGATAGGGGCTTTCTTTTCTACTCCCTCACCCCAATATAAGAATATAGATATGTTTTTTGTGGATTCCCCCCACCAAAATAAAAAAATAAAATGATGAAGAAAGAAAAAAATAAATAAGATTTAAAAAAGAAACAGTGGTGACTACATTATCCTTAGGGCTCTGTATTAGTTCTATAATGTTCTTTTATTTTGTTTTTTTGTGTGTGTTTTTTTTTGAGAGAGAGAGAATGAGCCAAGGTAAGAGAGGCAAAGGGACAGGGAGAGAGAGAATCTTAAGCAGACTCCATACTGAGTGCAGAGCCTGACTTGGGACTTGAGATCATGACCTGAGCCAAAGGCAGAGGCTTAACCCGCTGAACCATCCAGGTGCCCCTGTTCTTGATATTTTTAAAGAAGTATATTCGTCACAGAAATTTAGTTAATATCTTTGAACTGAACATGTATATATGTTGCTTAGGTCAACATAATCACAGTGAATACCTATGTGATACGGGATTTTGTTTTTATTTTAAAATGGGAGCTTTTTTGGTTTACAATTAAAACTAAAAACTAAAAACCATTTCTGCGTCAGAAAAAAAAAGCCTCCTGGAAAAAAGGTTATGTTTAAATTCTATTGTAGTCTATTATGTGTGTAATAGGATTATGTCTAAAGAAAGCATGTACTTACTTTCTTGTAAAAATACCTCCTTGCTGGGGTGCCCGGAGGGGCTCGGTCATTAAGTTTCTGCCTTCAGCTCAGGTCATGATTCCAGGGTCCTGAGATGGAGCCCTGGGTCAGGCTCCCTGCTCCAAGGGGGGCCTGCCTCTCCCCCTCCCTCAGCTGCTCCCCCTGCATATGCTCTCTTTCTCTCTCAAAAAAATAAATAAATAAAATCTTTTAAAACATTCCTCCTTGCTAACCTCGCTCACCGTCGTCTGGGCTCCCAGCCCGTCCCAGTCGTCGCTGGAGGAGGGTCCGGCCCCCACGGTGCGGCTGCTGACTGGGGGGGGGGCTGGAGGCTGGGGTGCCCGCGGCCGTTTCTTAAAACGAGACAGGAAGGACGTCTGTCGCGCCGACGGGCTCTTCCCTCCACGAACGATTTCTCGGTAGCAGGCGATGCTGGGGGACAGCACCGGACCCACGGGACAACTTCTTCCAAAATGGGAGTCGGGCCTCCCCAGCCCTGCCGCTGCTTTACGACTCGGTGTGCGGGGCGGTCTGGGTCCCTCGTCATCCCCGCCGCCCTCACGGCCTGTCCCCGGGCGCAGGCTCCGCCTCAGGAAGGCACCTTCTCCGCTCACCCCCAAGAAGCCTCGCCGCCTCCTTTCAAGTTTTAGCGGGAGACTGTGGCGCTCAGTCCCGTCTTCTGGCCCCGCTCCTGGTCCTGCTTCTCCCGCTGTTCCCAGCACATCTGCGGGACTCCCCCCACTCAGGACTCGGACCCTCGGCGCCACCCACGAGGGCTGGAATCCACTTCCTCCAAACCGCTGTGGGTGCTCTGACTCTTCCCAAGCCCGCGGACCCTCTTGACGGCGTCTGGAACGGAGACTCCTCTCAGGACGTTTGCGTCGACTTTGCCCCGATCCGCCAGAGGAATCACTACTATGGCAGCTGCGGCCTTAGGACAGGCGGTTCTTGATGATAAGACTTAAAAATCGGGTCATTCCTTGACCTGTAGGCCGGCTGCCGTGGCAGCAGGCGCGGACAAACATTAATCTCACCGTCCAGCTCCGTCCGGGCTCTTGGGCACCCGGGGGCCCTGCCAGTGAGCCCACCTCTGCGCGTCCGGCTCTCCCTGTGCAGGCTCGGCCCCTCCCCGCCTCCAGGGCCCCGAAGAGTCGGGCCGGCCCGGGCCCAGGCTTTGGCGGGAGGGAATGCTGTGGTGGCCGGTTTGATCTCTCCGGACCGCTCAGACTTTCCCCCGTCGGCGCGAAGGCCGTGTCGCTCTCATCATCCTGTGTTCGCTGGAGTTTTCCTCTGCATCCACGACCGGGCTCACCGTCTGGTGTAAGAGGCCAAGCTCTCGGCCTCTCTCGCCTTCCACGTGCCTCGCTCCCGCACTCACTCCCAGCTTTGATGTAAAGCGAGAGACGGCGGCTCCTCCTCTCACCGGACACGCCCTCAGCAATTGCCAGAATCCCCATATTGGTCCTCTGACCCCCCGAGTGGGGTCTATGATGGTGGGAAAGGCCAGCTGGAAGTCACTAGCACTGCCTCTGTCTATGGAAATGGTACACCCAAAGTGTGAAAATAGTACTGCCCTGCTGGGGGTTGCAGAGATCTGTGCCAACATCAAGGATTTGATGGACGCAGGAGTGGTGACTCCTACAATACCCTCTTTCAACTTACCCACTGGGTCTGAGAAGAAAATAGGTCCTGGAGGATGGCGGTAAATCACTGTAAGCTCAATCAGTTGGTGGCTCCCATTCGCCACCACCTCCCATTGGCTCACCATTCATGGTGGAGCAAATCAGCACATGGCCAGACACCTAGTTTTCAGGTGTTTAGCTGGTGAATGTGGTTTTTTCTCTGTACCTGTTAGTTAAGACCAACAAACCAGTTACTTTCAATGTATCAGCTTTCCAGCCATGTCATAATCTTTCTGGGGACTTTGCTTGCCTTTCCCTTACCAGGCCATCATGCTGATGCATGACATTGACGATATTCCGCCGATCGGACCTGGTGAATAGGATACACTGGTAAAACCTTTGCATGCCAGAGGGTGGAAATAAATTCCACAAGAATTCAGAGGCCATCTGCCTTGGTGAAAATTCTAGGAGTTCAGGAATTTGGGGGCGTGTTGAAATATTCTTTCCAAGACAAAGGACATGTTGCTTCATCTGTTACCTCCTATCTATAGGAAAGAAACACAAGTTCTAATGGAACTCTCTGAATTTTGGAGGCAACATAGACCACGTTTGGGCATTCTCTTCTGACTGCTTTATTGAGAGACCTGAAGATCTGCCAGTTTGAGTGGGGTCCGGAATAAGAGAAGGCTCTACAACAGGTCCAGGCTGCCTTCCAAGCTGCTCTGCCTCTTGGGCCCCATGATCCAGCAGAGCCAGTGGTGCTCAAAGCATCAGCAGCAGAAAGGGACGTGGTTTGGGGCTGTTAGGAGCCCCTCATAGGTGAATCATGATGCAGAACATTAGAATTCTGGAGCCAATTCCTGCCATCGTCTGTGGATAACTATTTTCCATTTTTTAAGAAAGATTTTATTTATCTACGAGAGAGAGAGAGAGAGAGAACACAGAGGGAGAGGGAGAAGCAGACTCCCCGCCGAGCAGGGACCCTGACGTGGGACTTGATCCTAGGATCCTGGGATCACAACCTGAGCCAAAGGCAGAAGCTTAACTGACCGAGTCACCCAAGGGCCCCTAACTACTTTTTTTTTTTTTTTGAGAGTAGTTGAAAAACAATTTTTGGCTTGCTACTGGGCTTTCATAGAGATTGAAGTCTTGACCATGGGCCACCAAATTACCCTGTGATCTGAGCTACCCATTGTGGGTAAAGTGTGCTCTGACCCAGAAAGCCTGAAATTGGGCTGTGCACAGCAGTACCCCGCCATCAAAGGGAAACGGTGTGTAGAAGTTCAGCTTCAAGCAAGGCATTAAAGCAAAATTAAGTTGCCCGAGGAAGTGACCCAGATATTCCTGGCCCCCGTTCTTTGATATTATCACCTTCTCTCTATCAATATGTATTTATGGCCTCTTGGGGAGTTCCCATGAACTCCCAGGTAAGTGAGGAAGAAAATTTTCCATTTGGGCTTATAGATGGTTCTCAGGATATACAGGTACCATCTAAAAATGAATGGCTATGATACAAGAGAACTTGCCTTGGGACCGCCCAGAAGACCAGCGACAAGGGGACCTCCTACCAGTGGGCAGAATTTCCGTTGTTCCTTTTATCTGGAAGGAGAGATGGCCAGAGACACAGGTCTCTATTGATCGATGGACTCTGGCTAATTGCTTGGCTGGGTAGTCAGAGAATTGGAAGGAATACAACTGAAAAATTGGTGACGAGAACCTCTGAGGAAGAAGTGGGTAGACCCTTGTAATTCAGTACAGAGTGTGAAGATATTTGTGTTGCACGTGAATGGTCACCAAGGTCATTGAAGGCTGACCTCGGCAGAGGAAGAGTTTGTTATCCAGGTAGAGAAGATGACCTTCTCCGTAGATATCAGTTTTCCTTCTCAGACACTCTTGTTGTTTTTCACAGGCATGGGAACCAAACAGCCATGTGAGAAGGGATGTAGGGGACACAGGGACTCATCACTTACTTCTAGTCTCCGAGGCCAGTCATCGGTGGGCACCTTGGAGTGCCCAATTTGTCGACAGTGGAAACCAACCAGATCCGGACCCGGCTCCATCCCTGGGGGCTCAGCCAAATAACTGGAGGCCCCGCCCCTCCCCTCAGGGAAGGGGGCAGCTCTTTGTCCTTCCTGGAACAGACATTTACCCTGCCTACGAACCTGCCTTCCCTGCCCTCTCAGTGCCTCTGCCAAAACGAACGTCGACGGATTTACAGAATGCTTCCGTCACTGACACAACAATGATTCTATTGAGCGGGCGGCTGAGACCGCCATCTGGCCACTCCAACTCCCCGTGGTGCTGAACCAACAAGCAAAGAAGGGGGTCACTGTACTGGCTGGGGTGATTGATGCTGACGATCAAGGAGAAATTGGGCTTCGAGTCCACACTGGGGGTAAGGAGAATTGTGTCTGGAACGCAGAAGGTCTCCCTGGTGCTTGGTATTCCTCCCATGTCCTGTGAGCAAACTCAGCGACAAGTGTTAACAACCCAGAGCAGGTAGAGCTTCCATTAGCCCCGACGCTTGTGAGCAAACGCCTGGACTGTTCTGCAAGGCAGAGAAGCACGACTAGCCGAGCCGTTTGCTAAGGGTGAAGGGAACAGAAAAAGGCCACCAGAAGAAAGGAATCATAAATACAGTTACAACTACGTAAACAGCTGCAGAAATGGTGACTGCAATAATTAGGAAATTTATTCCTTATTTTGTGTATTAAAAATTTTTATATATGGGACACCCGGGTGGCCTAGTGGGTTAAGCCTCTGCCTTTGGCTCAGGTCATGATCCCAGGGTCCTGGGATCGAGCCCCACATCGGGCTCTCTGCTCAGCGGGGAGCCTGCTTCCCCCTCTCTCTCTGCCTGCCTCTCTGCCTGCTTGTGATCTCTGTCTGTCAAATAGATAAATAAATAAAATCTTAAAAAAAAAAAAAAAGAGTATGGTGCTCCTTCAGTCCCTGACTCCTGGCCAGGTATGTGTGTTGGTTTGGTGAAGAAGGATCTAGGACTCTGGGGGGACACTCACACCACCAGCTTTGGAGGCTGCAGGACTGTCCCGGGCCACCTTGTCCTTGTGAGGCTCAGGCTTGCTCTTGGTCTCCCGCGCTCACATCGACCTCACCCTCCCAACTCTCTGCCCTGTGTTCTTCCATGTCCAGCGTCAGAGGCACTTACCAGCCCCCCATGCCATGCAAGGTCAAATCCCGGCAACAGATTTCTCTCTCTCTGCCCCTCTCCCTGACTAGTTCAGCTTCTCTGATGGAACCCCAGAGGTCCCAAGCTCTGGCTCTCGACTGCTGTGTGACCCAAGCCTGCCATCTGAGTGGGCATCAGGGAAGACCAGCACAACAAGACATGTGTGATGGGGACCGTCTGCATTCATTTTGGCAAGGCGTCCTAGGCACCTGGGAACACGGTGCCCAGCACTGATACTGAGCCTGTATCCCACTCAGTCCGTGATCTGAAGTTGTTTCCAGCTCAGGCCTTGTCAGCAGAGGTGATTGTCAGTCTCAGAGGTCATGGTCTTGTGCAATCATGATTTTAGACAGGAGTGTCCAAAAAGGTTTAACAACCCATTCATAGAACAGTTGCCCTCAGTTTTTACAGCTGTCCTTCAGGCTTTCATTTTTTTTTTTGGTGTTTTGGCCACCATCCTCTCCCTCCCCCTGGCCAGGAGGATTGAGAGGAGGGAATCGGTTCATAAATGCTGCGCTTATTTGGTATGATTGACTCAAGACGGTGCAGTGTCAGCTGTCGGAGTTAGGGTGCCCCGGACGTCCGCTCCAAGTGGAGATGTGTGTACCAGAGATTCGTTGAGAAAAGTCCTCAAGATCAACGACTCTGTGGGAGGGGCAAGGAACCAGGAGCGGACAGTGGGCTAGGCCAGGTTGTCCTGCAGTTGCAAAGTCCTCAGGCAATCGTGTGTGGACCTGCGGCACCTTTCAGAGCTGTCCTGCCTTTGGGGGGAGGGGGCTAGACCTTTGTACATCTGTATTAACCAGCCGCTGGATGTGGATTGCCTGAGGAAGGGGGCTTTGACTTTGGGCGAGGAGGTTCTCTTCAGTCAAGGGCACTGGGAGAAGTGAGAGGCAGGGACTCCGCTGAGAGCTCTCAGCTATCAACACACCCAGCAGTGGGGGAAATGGACATTTCGGTCCCAAATGGTGTCCAATACAGTAGAGCTCCAGGGCCACTTGATTCTACTTGCCTCACATAATAGTTTCTGAGAGTAACTCCTCCAGGACTCTAAGAGCCTCCTTTCCTGGGAAACCTCCCAAGAGAAACAGTGAAATGAACCACGGCCCTGTAGTTACAGCTGACCTTGAGGCCACCACGGATACCCATTGTCTCCCACTTCTCTGACTGACCCAAGGTTTCTCTCATCATCATCAACGGTCTAGGTGGCTTATAGGTAGGGAGACTGGACCCTCACCTTGCTCACCTCGTCCTGCTCAGGCCATGCCTGCTGCACCTGTCCATTTGCCAGGACATTGGACAACGCAGTGCCCAGGAATAACCGTATGTTTCTTCCTGTTCCCACCATTTAATTGAAACCCCATCTCCTCCTGCCAGAATGGTCACTCTTCCTTGTCTACTGGTCTCTGCATGAAGGGCCTAAAATGACTGGCCAGCTGAACGGGGGAAGCTGTGAGTGGAGGCCCTCAGCAAAGCTCCCGTCACAAAGCAGGGGTAATGTTGGACAATATCGTCAAAACCGACCATCTCAGAAGCCTGGAAATTAACCAAAGGCACATAACAAATCGAAAGACATTTCTTCAAGAAAAGGTACGAAACGTTGTTGACAATGATGGAATTTGTGCCATTTCAACATGAGGCTGCTCCCGTCTCCTTTTGCCCACACGGCCGTGGAAGCCTGCCGACCAGCAGTCTCGCGGCTGCTGGAGAGCGTTGATCTAATTTGGAGCTCCAGAGAAAAGCCCCTTGTCCAGGGGCGCTGTCAAAAACAATTGTCATCTCTCTGGCAAACAATCAAGGAAGGCCAATATCACGGCTGCCTGAGGCCGTAATGCTGATTTGGGAAAGTGACAGACTCGCCAAAAATTTAAAAGAGAGATCTGAGGAGTGGGATAGCTATAGGGTATAGCTTTGATAAAAGTCTCGCAGATTCCTGGGGATCTGGAAGGCTGTGCACATGTGCACACCCAGGGAAGATGAGAGAAGGCCTGGTTCGTAGCTACCCCTCCCCCTGGCAGACCACGGGGCCCTGTACAAGCAGGCAGCAAAAGGCCAGACTTTGAACCTCTGCCTCACCACACCAAAGGGTGAAATCTTACTGGCTCGGGGTGTTTAAGCAAAACCTTGACCAGCTGCTGGCTGACTCCTAAGCTATCATTATCCAGGGTCAGCTTCTAGGGAGCTGGGAGTAACAACAGAGCCAAGAATTTTAAAAAGCATAGATGTTAGTCTTTGCACCCTGGGGAGGAGATAGACTCTGAGTAATCCGTCCAGGGAAGTCGCTCAACAAACTGATCAATGCAGCAACAACCCCTAGAGGAGGTAAATCAGGATCCAGATTTGTTCTGTTATCCAGAACGTCCACTTTCCGACAGAAATCGTGATGCACAAAGAAACAGAAATGCATTACCTCACACAGGAAAGAGGCAGTCCCTAGAAACTATCTCTGAGGAATCCTAGGTGCTGGGCTTGGTGGACAGAGACTCAAAACATGCTCAAAGATTGACAGGAAATCATTTTTAAAGAATTAAAGAAAAGTACAATAACATTGACTCATCATTTAGAGAACACCAAGACAGAAGGGCGAAGCATGACAGAAACCAAACAGAAACTCTAGAGCTGGGCACCTGGGTGGCTCAGTGGGTTAAAGCCTCTGCCTTCAGCTCAGGTCATGGTCCCAGGGTCCTGGGTTCGAGACCCACATCAGGCTCTCTGCTCAGCGGGGAGCCTGCTTCCCCCCTCTCTCTCTGTCTGCCTCTCTGCCTACTTGTGATCTGTCAAATAAATAAATAAAATCTTAAAAAAAAAAAAAGAAAGAAACTCTAGAGCTGAGATGTGTAAGAACCAAAATGAAAACTTCATGGGAGGGGCTCAGTGGCAGGTGTGAGCTGGAAGAAGGCTCAGCAAATCTGAAGATAAAGCAACAGAAAGCCATCTGGCCTAAAGAGGAGAAAGAAAACAGAATGAGTAAAATGAGCAGAACTTCAAGATCTCATGGGAACCTCAGTGAAAGGCCTGGCAATTTTTTTTTGAAGAAATAATCACTGAAAATTTTTCCAGTTTGATTTTAAAGGCCAATCAGTATATTGCATACAATAAGCTCAGCAAACTCCAGTGGAAGAAACAACACAGTCCATACCACACACATCACAAAAATTGGGCTATGGCACTTATCATTGCAGACGAAGTCTTGAGACAAACCGCAACAAAATTATTCATCCCATACAAGAAAACCACATTCACATTCTCTTCAGAAACAGTGGAGGTTAGGGGCACCTGAGTGGCTCAGTTGGTGAAGCATCTTCCTTGGCTCGGGTCATGATCCCAGGGTCCTGGGATCAAGCCCCAAGTCAGGCTCCCTGCTTCTCCCTCTGCCCCTCCCTCCACTCATTCTCTCTCTCAAATAAATAACCAAAATCTTAAAAAAAAAAAAAGAAACAAAGAAACAGTGGAGGCCAGAAGGGAGTAGGATGATATAGTCAAGGCGCCAAAAGCAAAAACAGCCAAGAATTTTATATCCAGCACAATTATCCTTCAAACATGAAGGCAAAATAAAGATATCCCCAGATAAGCAAAGACTGAAGAATTTATTACCAGCAGTCCTGCCTCCCAGAAAATACTAAAGGAGGTCCTTCAGGATAAAAAGATATGACACCAGATGGTAATTTTAATCTGCATGAAGAAATAAGGAGCACCTATAAAGGCAATCATGTAGATACATATAGAAGACATTATGAGGGGTGCCTGGGTGGCTCAATCGTTAAGCGTCTGCCTTTGGCTGAGGTGATGATCCCAGAGTCCTGGGATCGAGCCCCACATTGGACTCCCTGCTTCACAGGAAGCCTGCTTCTCCCTCTCCCACTCCCCCTGCTTGTGTTCCCTCTCTCACTGTCTCTCTCCCTGTCAAACAAATAAATAAAATCTTTAAGAAAAAAATAAAAACAAATAAAAGATATTGAGTATATTTTACTCTTTCCTTAATTGACATGAAACACAAGTTATAAGATGATAATTACAAAACTGTGTTGTTGGGCTTTAATATATAGGGATTTAATTTATAGGGTAATATTAACAAAGAGTAGAGGGGAGGAAAGGAGATCTATTAGAGCAAAGTTTCTGTATCTTATGGGAATTGGTTTAGTATTAATCCTAAATAAATTGTTTTAAGTTAAGATGTGCACTGTAGGGGAGCTGAGTTGGTTGAACATCTGCCTTCAGCATCTGCCTTCAGCTGACATCATGGTCCCAGGGTCCTGGGATTGAGCCCCACACTGGACTCCGTGCTCAGTGGGGAGTCTACTTCTCCCTCTGCTCCTCCCCCTGCTCATGCTTTCTCTCTCTCTCAAATAAATAAATAAAATCTTAAAAAAAAAAAAGATGTACATTGTAATCCCAGAAGAACCACTAGAAAAATGGTTTTTAGGGACGCCTGGGTGGCTCAGTTGGTTAAGCGGCTGCCTTCGGCTCAGGTCATGATCCCAGCATCCTGGGATCGAGTCCCACATCGGGCTCCTTGCTCGGCAGGGAGCCTGCTTCTCCCTCTGCCTCTGCCTGTGCTTGCTTGCTCTCTCTCCCTCTCTCTCTGTGAAATAAATAAATAAAATCTTTTAAAAAATGGTTTTTAAAATACAGTTAAGGGGCACCTGGGTGGCTCAGTGGGTTAAGCCTCTACCTTCAGCTCAGGTCATGGTCTCAGGATCCTGGGATCCAGCCCTGTGTTGGGCTCTCTGCTCAGCAGAGAGCCTGCTTTCCCCCTCTCTCTCTGCCTACTTGTGATTCTCTCTCTCTCTCTGTTAAATAAATAAATAAAATATTTAAAAAAATAAAATACAGTTAAAAGAGGGGCACCTGGCTGGCTCAGTTGGTAAAGCATGCAATTCTTGATCTCAGAGTCATGAGTTCTAGCCCCATTTTGGGTGTAGAGATTGCTTAAGAATAAAATCTTTCAAAAAAAAAAATAAGGGGCACTTTGGTGGCTCAGGTGGGTAAGCGACCGCCTTCAGCTCAGGTCATGATCTCAGGGTCCTGGGATCGAGCCCCACATCGGGCTCCCTGCTCAGTGAGGAGTCTGCTTCTTCCTCTCCCTCTGCCTCTTCCCATTGCTGGTGCATGCACGCACTCCCTCTCAAATAAATAAAATCTTAAAACAAAGCAAAACAAAACCCAAAGAAGAAGCATGACCCAAATCCAAGGTGAGCGGGAAGAAAGGAAGAGTGAAGACCGGAGTAGGCATAAAAACTGCAGAGAAGAGATAAACAGCAGAGAAAACCTGTGAAAATAGACGTTCACTTTACAAAAAGACCAAAAAAAAAAGAGACAAGTCTGGATCCCTTGATCCAGAAAACGTGAGCAAATGCACAGATCATTAAAGCCATGGCTGGCAGAAGAATGGGGAATCTGACCCCCCAGAGTGCCCAGCGAGTATAAGGTACATTACCAACTGTTCTCTGCCAAGCCATAAGGCAACTGAGGCAGTGGGTGCATTCCTAAAACAAAATAAAACAAAACAAAACCCACAAATCACCAAAGTTCACTGGAGAAAAAAATAGGAGATCTGACAATGCCTATAATAAAAAAAGAAATTAATTAGTAATTTAAAGTCTTCCCACAAAGAAAATTCCAGGGCCAGGTGGGCTCACTGGTGAATTCCACCAAAGGTTTATTTTCTTTTAAATATTTTGTTTATTTATTTGCTAGAGGGAGAGAGAGCATGAGAGTGACCTGGGGAGGGGCAGAGCGAGCGAGAGAATCTGTGGCCGACTCCCCGCTGAGTGCAGAGCCTTATGGGGGAGCTTAGTCTCACGACCCAGAGATCATGATCTGACCTGAAACCAAGAGTAGGACACTTAAGCGACTGAGCCACCCAGAAGCCCCCCTACCAAATGTTTATATTTTTAAAAACATTTTATTTATTTATTTGAGAGAGACAGAGAGCACAAGCAGGAAGGAGGGTGTCAGAGGGAGAGGGGGCAGCAGACTCCCTGCTGAGCTGGGAGCCCGAGGCGGGGCTTGATCCCAGGACCCCAAGATCATGACCTGAGCCGAAGGTTCGACCAACTGAGCCATCCAGGTGCCCTCTACTAAATGTTTAAAGAAGAAATAGCGTCAGGGGTATCTTGCTGGCTCAGTTGGAGGAGTATGCGACTTTTGATCTAGGGGCGTAGGGGTCATGAGTTCGAGTGCCACATGATTACTTTAAAATAAAAATAAAATCTTAAAAAAAAAGAAGAAATAATATCAATATTCCCTGAACTCTCCAGAAAATAGAGGAGAAAGGTATACTTCTCAACACATTTTTTTGAGCTCCGTATTACCTTGGTACCAAAGCCAGACAGAGACATTACAAGAAAATAAAATTACAGACCAAAATCCCTCATGAGTACAGGCGCAAACATCCTCAGCAAAATATTAGGGAAGTGAATTTAGCAACATATAAAATCACGAGTAGCCAGAGAGGCAGGCAGAGAGAGAGGGGGAAGCCGACTCTCTGCTGAGCTGGGTGGCAAAATATTAGGGAAGTGAATTTAGCAACATATAAAAAGAATTACACACTGCGACCAAGTGAGATTTATCCCAGGAATGCAAGGCTGGATTAGCATCCAAAACTCAATTAATGTAATGTGCCAGATTAATAGAATAAGGAACAAAACCCACACGACCATCTCAGTAAGATACAGAAAAAGCATTTAGCAAAATTCAACATGCATTCATGATAAACAAACCAACAAAGTAGAGGAACCTATCAGCCTGATAAGGGGATCAACCCAAATCTTATACCTTAGGTAAGGTCACACTTTCTCCCTAAGATCAGCAACAAGGCAGAGATTCTCACCCCTGCTGCTTCTACTCAGCATGTGTGCCCGGAGTCTTGGACGGTGCGACCAGATATAACAAAGAAACCGAAGACATCCAGGTTGGAACAGAGGCAATAAAATTGTCTTTATTCTAGATGACATGTCCTTTAGGCTGTCGGCAGAGAAGGCTATGTCGACAGCCTGAAGGACTCCACGAAAATTCTATTATAATTAATAAAAACATTCAGCAAGGATATAGGATACAAGATCAACATACAAAAATCAATTGTGTTTCTCTATCCTGGCGGTGAACAACCTAAAAATGAAATTAAGAAAAACAATTCTGCTCAGTAGCATCAAGAAGAATAAAATACTTGGGAATAAATTTCATATAAGAAGAGCAAGATCTGTACACTGAAAACTACAAAACACTGCTGAGGGAAATTAAAGAATACCTGAATAAATGGAGACATGTTGTGTCCGCAGATCAGAAGATCCATATGGCTCAGGTGGTAATTCTCCCACAAAGTGATCTATAGCGTCCCCACCATCTTTATCAGAATCCCAGAAGGTTTTTTCACAGAAATGGACAAGCTGATCTCAAAATTTATATGGGGATTTAAAAAAACAACCAAGCAAACAGAAAAGCAAAACCAGTTTTGGGGAAAAAAAAAAAAAAGAAAGAAAGCCATAGGAGGACTTTCACTTTCTAATTCTGAAACTTACTTGAAAGCTTTGGTGATAGAAACAGTGTTAAACCAGTTTAAGGACATGGGGACCAGTGGAACAGAACCAAGAGCCCAGCGACTAGTCCTCTCATTTACAATCGATTGATTTTTGGTAAAGATGCCAAGTCCATTCAGGGGCACCTGAGTGGCTCACAGGGTTAAGCCTCTGCCTTCGGCTCAGGTCATGTTCTCGGGGTCCTGGGATTGAGCCCTGTATCCGGCTCTCTGCTCGGCGGGGAGCCTGCTTCCCCATCTCTCTCCACCTGCCTCTATCTCTACTTGTGATTTCTCCCTCTGTGTCAAATAAATAAATAAAATCTTAAAAAAAAAAAAAAGAAGACGCCAAGTCCATTCAATGGGGGAAGGACAGGCATTCAACCGAGGGTGCTGGACCATTGGAGAGCCACATGCAGAAAGCTGGACCCAGATCTTCACACCTCATTCGAAAATTAACTCAAGATCGACCACAGACCTAAAGCTATAAAAACTGCCTGGCTCAGTCAGAAGAGCATGGGACTCTTGATACCAGGGTCATGAGTTTGAGCCCCATGTTGGGTATAGAGATGACCTAAAAAAAAATCTCAAAGCTCTAAAAGCTTCAGAGGAACACATCGTAGAAAATCTTGATAACCTAGATTCAGCATCAGAGGCGCAATCTATAAAAGAAACAATTGATACATTGAACCTCATCAAAATTAAAAACGTGTACACTTCAGAAAACATCATTAGGAAAATGAAAAGATAAGCCATGGAGTGGGAGAAAATATTTGCAAATCATAGACCCGATAAAAGGACTCGTATCCAGAATACAGAGAGAACTCAACAAGAAGACAAACATCCAATTAAAAAATGGGCAGAAGATTTGAATAGACGTTTCACCAGAGGAAATAAACAAATGGCTAATAAGCACTTGAAAAGATGCTCAACATCATTAGTCATTAGGGAAATGCAAATTAAAAGCACAATAAGATCGCACTTCACACACACTAGAATGGCTATAATTAAAAAGATAGACAATAACAAATGTTAGTCGCAATGAGCAGAAATGGGCCCCCTCGTACGCGGCTTGTGGAAATGCAAAATGGTGCAGCTACTTTGGAAAGTGGGGCACCATTTTCTGAAAAAGTTTACTCTTTCATAAAATTTCATAAATTTACTAAATGACCCAACAACTCCACTCCTAGGTATATCGAGGCCATGGAAACAAAGAGACGAGTCCGCACAAAGCTGGCACCGTTGCGATGTTCACACCAGCTTAATGTCTAATTAGCCAAAAAGTGTGAACAGCCCAGTGTCTGCTAACTGAGCTAACAGACCCAGTGAGTGGCGGAACCAAACACGCGCCATCCCGGCAACGGAGCAGCACTCATGGAGCAGAGGGATCGGCGAGCCGGGGCATGCTACAAAGTGGAGGAAACTCGACAGTGCATCAGGCAAAGGAGGCCAGACACAGAAGACCACATGTCGTATGATCTCATTCATGTGACACGCCCAGAAAAGGCAGATCTAGTGAGACCTGACGTAGACCGGCAAACTTACCGAAGATCGTTGCCTCGCACGCTGAAGATGGTGACTCGTAATGAGCGACGAAGCTGTGATGATCCAGTTTCTTGGGACTCTTTCTGCATCCCTGGCAGAAGGCTCCACCTTCGAGAACCAGGACATTGGTAATCACAGCGCACAGAGCTGCAGGAATGGGTCCGTTCTCCGAAGGGGGCCACCGGGAGTCATTATAAACAGGGTGTTTGTACTGCCGTGCTTGGTTCCTGGACCCATATCTTTTCCCTTCTGGGGGCAAGATGCCATACAGCAGTCCTGCACTGAGGGCATATCTGTCGGAGGACAGCCTCCCTCCCTTCTAGGAGACCACCTTCAAGCTAGGATCTTAGCTGTGCTCTCCACAAACCAGTCCACCTGCATCCAGCAGCTTTTGGAGAGCCTGGTCGCTGACAAGACTGGTGGACTCTGTGGCTGTGTCCACACTACCATACCTCCTTTGTTGGGATTTTATGTGGGCTCTTGCATCGGTAGATCAGATACTCAATAAACCTTCAGACGGGGTGAAGAGGGACGGGCCTGGCTGAAGCTTTGTGGCCAGGAAAGGCAAACCTCTTCTTGGGTGTGGCGTTTTAATCTCCTGGGCCAACTCGAAGGGTGATTTTGATTGAGATGAACATTTTTTTAAAAATTTATTTATTTGACAGACAGAGATCACAAGCAGGCAGAGAGGCAGGCAGAGAGAGAGGAGGAAGCAGGCTCCCTGAGCAGAGAGCCCGATGTGGGGCTCGATCCCAGGATCCTGGGATCATGACCCGAGCCGAAGGCAGAGGCTTTAACCCACTGA
>ML106418.1:0-34328 GCA_003697995.1 Taxidea taxus jeffersonii
TATATATATACATACTATATACTGTTCAAAGCAGTAAGAAAAACACTGGCATTTCACTGTCCAACTAACATACTACAACTAGAACACAATGAACCAATGCCTTCAAAATGTACAAAAAGTTACTTTAGTCCAGAATTCTGCATCCATTCACATCATTACTAAATATGGAGGTAAAATAAAGATATCAGTAGACATGCAAAATATTAGAATATTTTACCTCTTATCTGAGTAATTATTTAAGAATTTACTCTGTGAAAAAAGTGAGGGTGTAAACATAAAATAG
Organism: Taxidea taxus jeffersonii; assembly: GCA_003697995.1. Lineage (NCBI taxonomy): Eukaryota > Metazoa > Chordata > Mammalia > Carnivora > Mustelidae > Taxidea > Taxidea taxus. The sequence continues at coordinate 284 of ML106418.1, forward strand.
GAAACAAAGGATCTAACCTAGGAGAGCAATAAAGGGAAGTCCCAGCACTTCAAGTGTTTGACAAGTCTAAAAAGAAACCACTATAAAATTCTAGGAAAGAAAAAGAATATAAGATGATCAGAATCCAAATATAAAGAAGTCATTTAAACTGAAGGAATTTCATGGCCTTCAATTAAGGGCATGAAACAGTCCAGGCAATAAAGCAAGAAGATGACTCTCAAATTTTTTGCTTTTAGAATCAACTTTTAAGAAAAGCTGGAAAACTTACAGTTACAAAATAGATCGCAGTTTGTATCCACTTTGACCACATATAGGTAAAAGTACAGGAGACAGCTGTTGGGAGGTGGAAAAAGAAGGAAAGGTGGAGGGAAAGGCAAAAAGTACTTCCATCTTTCAGACTGAGAAAGAAAGACATTTTTCCATAATAATAATAGAAGATGGAATATATAATCTGTAGAGAAATATAAACTCACTACTACTCAGCAGTACAAAAATAATGTAGTTGTTTTTTCTAAAACTGATCTAATCTTTCAGACAAAGCTCCTGTTAAATCGATTGTTTCCAGTTTAAACTGTTTTTTGTTTTTAACGATTCAGCTTATTCGATGTAAATGTCTTGTCTGCAAGATTTCTTCTCCCCTCATATACTTTCCTCCCCTCCTACCCCAATTTGGTATTAAGTCTAAGAAGGAGAGGGTTATATGAGCTCCTGTACTATGTTCTCCTAGGTCTTCTGGCCTCTTCAGGGTTCTTCCTTAATGTGCCTGTGTACCCTACTGACTTCCTCTGCTAACATTTGCAATGAAGAATTGTGTTTTGTTCTCTTGGCTCCCTTGGGCCTTTGGCTCTTTCCAGCCGCCCATTCCTCCAGGTCTCAGTGAAGTCTCCCTCTGGCCCTTAGCTTAGTTCACACATCCAAACATCTCAAACCTCCTCCATGCAGCCCCCAAAACAGGCCAGCTGGTTTTCATCTCAGCTACTTCCCTGTCCCCACAAGACATGAGGAACTGGTCAATTGATTCTATATCACAAAGTCATAAATTACACCCTTTCTCCCCATAACCACACTGAGCCTAGCCTCTATGTGTGTCCTGCTATGTTTGTGCAAGAATACATTTCCGCAGACCTCACTATCTTTGGCTTTCCCTCACCACACAGTCCTCCGCCCTCCTTCCCCAGTGGTGGAGAGCTAGGGCAAAGTGTGCAAATAGGTGTTTTTACTGCTTCTCTCCTTCTCTTTCCCACGATCTACTGACAGCAAAGGGTTTTCATTTACTCCACTTCTTATCTGCCAAGCACTCCCTCTACATCATATTCTCCATATTCCATTTGACTTTCCTTTTTCTTTTTTTTTTTTTTAAGATTTTATTTATCTATTTGATAGAGAGAGAGATCACAAGTAGGCAGAGAGGCAGGCAGAGAGAGAGGGGGAAGCAGGCTCCCTGCTGAGCAGAGAGCCCGATGAGGGACTCTATCCCAGGACCCTGAGACATGACCTGAGACAAAGGCAGAGGCTTAACCCACTGAGCCACACAGGCACCCCAACTTTCCTTTTTCTTTTACCTATGATGATAGAACTGCTATGGGAGAAAAAAGAAGGAATATAAAGAGATATTTATTTAATGGTTTCAAAATAGTTCACTGCTTAAATATGAACAACAGAGACATTTTTAAAGAGTGGTATGTATAATTATATTTGGGGAGAAAAAGTGCATGTGTCAGAAGAACTGAAACAAAAATGCTTAGAAATATTACTCTGTGTAAGTGAATTAGGGATTAGGAGGAAAAGGGCATGGGACAATTGTTTTTTAGTATAAATTTTTGTATACTACTTAAGATACTGTTTCACAATCTAAGTTTTTATTTCTTTCTACCCATTATACCATGAATTCATGAGGAATAGTTCCCAGCAGCTCAACCTCCTTGCCATTGATCCTCAAAGTGAGTTCCTTTCCATAGAGCATGCTGGAACTTCAATTGAACCCTGAAACCCACTTCTTTCTCTCCTTTTTAAGATCATTTTCCTTCATTTGGGAATCAATCTCAACTCATAGAGTACTTAATATGCAATACACGTACTATTTTTGTGTCAAGAATCATGCCCTCAACTTCCTTTGAGTCTTACCAATATAACATTTGTAGAGCAAATGTTACAGGACTTAAAGAAAATTATTTAATCTTTCTAATTTTACTGTCTCCATCTGCAAAATGAGGATGGCAGACTCGAGAGACATTAGAAATACAAAGACATATCAAAGCTAAATTCTTGTACCTAAATGTCTTGAGTGCTTGATTAATCTATATTCTTGAAAAAAATTAACATAACATATCTAAACTATTTTTTACTAATTTTTCTTGGTAAATAAGGAAGAAATTTAAATCATTCAGGTAATTTAACATTCCTTATTTCAGAATATATTTCTTTTATTGTATTTTGCATTGCTGGCTTTTTCCATTTGTTTTCTTTTTTTTTTTTTTTTAAGATTTTATTTATTTATTTGAGAGAGAGAGATCACAAGCAGGCAGAGAGAGAGAGAGCGGAAGCAGGCTCCCCGCTGAGCAGAGAGCCCCACGTGGGGCTCGATCCCAGGACCCTGAGATCATGACCCGAGCCGAAGGCAGAGGCTCAACCCACTGAGCCACCCAGGTGCCCTTCCATTTGTTTTCTTATTCAGAAATGCATTTTTCTTATATTAGATCACTAAATTAAGTCTTCTTGATCCATAATAATCTCCCTTATTATTTTCCTTCTATCACATTCCATTTCATTTCAGGAGATCTATCCAACCTGTTTATTATACCACTGATTATACCAGTGATATAATCAGTGATTGGGATTATATCAGTGATTATATCAATATAATTTCACATAATATTTATTCTGTAGTATTTTATGCAGGTTTCAATTCTATTAAAGTTTTAGTTTCTGACTAAAAATTACAATACTTTATTTCCCAGCTTCCTTTTTATTTCCATCTTTTATATTAAGTGAATAGTTCTTTGCTCTTTTCATAAATCTGATTCCTTGAATTATTTTACTAGCTCAATGCAGGAAGTTTGTAAGATGTAATTTTCCTGTAGTAAATCTTTTTTAAGTCTATGTTTTTCCCACATCTTCTATATTATATTCCTTTCAATGTTGAAGTATATTCCCATCGACCTCAATTTGTTGGAATATGTGCTCTCTCTTTTGACTCATCCTAAAATTGAGAAAGATTTATCCATGCCAGATGGGGGCCATAAACAGAGGACTCTCAGAACCATTCACTGACCACCTGATTGCTATTAGAACCCCATTCTCAGGTATGAAGCTTCAACTGGAAAGTGGTAGATAAATTTCACTTCCCTAGCTCAGTGAGCCTGGGAGCTTCAGGAAGAAGCCAGACTCTTGGAAAGGCAACTCAGTCTCTAGGCACCTTTCCTCTTTTTTGTGAAGCTGTAGCACTAATTTCTAACTCTGATTCTCAACTTCTTTGCTCTCCAGGCTTCTCTGACAAGTATAACATCAGACTCCATTGCCCTCTTTTCTGGTTATGATACCAACCAGATCAAAGAGGACCTACATCACCCTGCTGTATTTCTACAGTGGAACTATGACCTCCCTTACAGTTTATTTTTAATGCAGCAGCAAAAACAATGTCTATCCTTAGTCCTTTGCCCTTATCTTGACCTTCCGTTTCAGGGGATTTTTCTCTCGTCAACCAAGAGAAATAAGTCACATTGCCATTAAAAAGTTTAGATGGTATTATAAAATTTTTTAAAAGATGAAATGTGGGGCACCTGGGTGGCTCAGTCATTGAGCATCTGCCTTTGGTTCAGGTCATGATTCCAGAATCCTGGGATCAAACCCTACATTGGACTCCCTGCTCAGGGGGGAGTCTGCTTCTCACTCTCCCACTCCCCCTGCTTGTGTTCCCTCTTTCAATGTGTCTCTCTCTCTGTCAAATAAATAAATAAAATATTTAAAAAAATAAAAAATAAAAGATGAAATGTATTATTTTCTTTACATATTTTTAAAATATACATTTTTAATTTATTTAAGTAATCTGTAGGAAAACACTGGATTTCCTAGAAATTATATACCATATTTGGAATGTTCAAGTACCAATAATGAGTTAAGTGAGAGATTCACAAAATATTTGCCTTTGGCTCTTAAGTTATGTTTACTTAATAATCTTGATCTTTCCAGGATCTGTTTGCATTGAGATCCTTCCACCTTGCTGCTTTCCTTGCTTGACTTTGCATCACAGGGATTAGGTGGCTGTAGGTGTGGAAGGCACCAAGCCCTGCTAACTGCATTTCTAGGCTTCTATATCTCTTGGCTTCTGGCTGGTTTTGACTCTGGAAAGCACTGGTGGGTCATTGAAAGTGAGAAGAAAGGAAGAGGCTGCCAGCTGTGTTTCTTCCTTTGGGCCACAAGTGGCATTCCCAATATATTTTCACTCTCTCTTAAACTACTGACTCCAATTGATAGGCCTATTATGACTGCATCTTATCACCGGTGACCCTGTGCTCTGAGCTTTGGTAAAATTATTCTATTCTTGGGGCACCTGAGTGGCTCAGTGGGTTAAGCCTCTGCCTTCGGCTCAGGCCATGACCTCAGGGTCCTGGGATCAAGCCCCACATCGGGCTCTCTGCTCAGCGGGGAGCTTGCTTCCCCTTTTCTCTCTCTGCCTGCCTCTCTGCCTACTTGTGATCTCTGTCAAATAAATAAATAAAATCTTTAAAAAAAATTATTCTATTCCTAGTCACTCCAGCCCAGAGATGATGGCTTCCTGCAGTTATTAAATTCTGAGTTGCCTCACCAGCCTGATGGCTTCTTAATTCTTTTATTACCTATGTAACTAATCACCTACATTAAATTCCTTCTGTTTCAAATACTTAGTGTTTTTCAGTTAATACCCTGATTGATTTCCAAGCCATTACATTAATATATATCACTATCTCAAATTTATATCCATTATAAGTCTGTCTATTTTAGTGTTATGTTCTCTTTATGTCTTTAGTACTATTGATGGTGTTGATTATAGTATGAAAATAAATGTGTATTTTTAACTCCTTTTCTCAGATTCCCCCTCAAAGGAAAATCGTTGTCAAAACACTTATGAAATGTAAAACTGCCAAAAATTAAAGACAGTAAGCATCAAAATAAATAAATAAATAAATAAAGTTGTTCTAACCTGTAAAGGAGTTTACAGGACTATATAACAGTAGTACAAGGCCAAATAATAATACTTGTGTAACTTTTGCTTTACATGGAGTTTTCACATAAAGTAAAGCTTGTTATTTGCCTTGTATTTAACTATTTATTAAGCATCCTGACCTGATTTTAGTTACAGAATCTTAGATGCCAAATATATACCAATTAATTAGCAGTTGAATTCTAATATTAGAAATAATTTTTAAAATTTTAAATGATATGATGTTACTCATTTTCTGAGCAACAAAACTTTTTCATGATTTAATCTGCAAAATTTTCATTTTTTATAAAATTGAAACAATTCCTGATTGAAAAATTGTCAGCTTTAATCTTCATGTTAAGCAAAGGTATCAATTCCTGCTTTGCTATTGGGTAACACATAATTATATATGTTAAACACTGTATTCTGTAAAAATCATGGGCTCTGGTTAAAAAGAAATAGCAATTCATAGTCAATAAAACCCAGTATGAAATTTCCCTTAGAGTCACTTAAAAACTGAACCAAAGCCACTAGGTCTTGCCTTGTAACTACAGAATGGCCCATTTACACAGCTTCTGCTAATGCAGTAAGACTTTTGATGGGCCAACATCTTCTGAGTTTTTGCCAAGAGACATGGAAATTTCCTATAATTACTACATCTGGGTATTATTTTCCTGGAATGATGTATGTGAAAAGGATCAGAAAAGTTTATGGGTAAATTGATATGATAATTGCTATGGCTTTGTTACATTTTATCATTCTGTTATAGCTTATGAGTTCAGCTACTAATGGCTTTGGTTATTTTCTTTGTACAGAGCTTAAATTTTTCCCATGATAGTCTTTGTGCTCCTACCTACATATACATCAGCTCCTCTAGGGAAATCATCCATGCTCTGGTATAGAATTTTTCTCTAGCTAGAATGCTGTAGACAGAACAAATCAACACCCTGACACAGTGAGAAAAGAATGTGCATACCTTGCTTGAGCCACATTTTTACTTGTACAGAAACACAAACTGTCTAGATAATTAACACCTGGAGAATCCACCAGTTACTTTAGTCACTGCCCTACTGCATTACTCAATATGCTATTTTGTGATATCAGTGTATTACCCTGGTAATGCACCTAAGAGCTTTCAGAAAGCAGTCAACCCTAAATTAACTCAATTTCACTACCAGGCTGGAGGTGAAATTGACTTTCCTATTTAGAAAAATGGGTAATTATGAATCACTTTAACAGAAAAATCACTAAGTAACTAGAAGTAGCAAGTAAACCACTGTGATCATAGTTTGGGCAAAGCAGAGGATGGCAATGGCATGTAAGTAGAAATGAAAATGTGAGAGGTCCATGTTAAGGACGTTAAAGTATGAAAGACTGAATCAAGAAGTGGTAGAGGAGAAATCCCCTGTGCCACTTACCAAGTTTTTGCCTTTCAGCTGCAAAGCGACCTTTCTCCTTTCTGCATTCTGATATTGAAGGTGAGACTGGAACCAAACATTTCTGCTTTGCCAGAAGACATGTTATATTCACCCAATAGGAAGTGCTGGAGGAAACCGGGAGCCTAGCGGAGGAAGAAGGGATTTGCAGTTTCCTGGTTTTTTCCTACGGGCCTCTTGGCTTCCTCCTGATTCTGAGTATCATCCTAGCAATTCTTTTTTTTTTAACCCCAACAAAGGCAGTTCCTTCCCACAGAAAACACTGAATCCAGATTTCAGTTTTTCCAAAACTTGCAGAACCAGCTTCATCGTGTGCTGTTCCTCAGAGGCGCTAGGGTCAGCAGGCTGGTGTTCCCTCTTCCAAGGTCTGGTTGCAGGCACCCTGGGTTCCTCATTTAAGTTTCTAAGTTTTAATAATTCTAGTCTCTTCCCAAGGGTGGTAGCTATTTCTTACAGTTGTTACCTCCATGAGAGCTTATCATTCTCTTTTTACCCTTCCAGTTACTTAGCTAACCACTTCATGCCTCATTAGCAACTCGTACAAAACTCTCTCAGTTAAAATATGTGACATCATTTCTGTTTCTTTACTGGACCATGCTGATACTACTTTTAAAAAGGCAACCAGATTACCAATTGTTCTCTAGATGATTTTAAAACACATTCTACCAAGATGAAAAGACAAAAAGAAAGACTTAGGATGGAAAAAGCTATGGAAAAGCATGGAACATAATAGCTGCCATTAAAAACTTGAGCAATGTTTTTGCTGAAAAATGCAGGGCAGTTAGGGAGCAAGTCAGTGAAGTTTAAATAATTAAAATGAATATGACTTTGAGGAGAGTTGATAGCACAGAATTTCTGCCTTCTGTTGCATCAGAACCCACCCACCTCCTATCTAGAATTCTGTTGACTGACTTTCATAAAGATAGGCAGACACCCTGAGTATAAGGACTTTGTGAGATTTTTAACATTAATAATGCAACATAGTAAAACTGCTATTTGTTATATATATTTCTATTCAGTTTATTTCTAGAACTCAGTTATATTCTTTTCATGGACTGTGGGTAAGACTGCCTTTCCATTAATACGTTAATACTTTTATAAATTCTGGGAATATAAACCACATGAAGTTAGCATCCACCAAATGAATCATCATGAGATATAATTATAAAATGTGACTGATTCAGAATGTAAAGGACAGAAATTTATGCATTGGTCCATTCGTTATTTTCAGTAGAACACATGTAGAATAAATAGCTTAGTGAAGAAATTAAAGAACTGAAAGAAAATGTAGGAAAATTTATGTATTATTAGGAATGGAAAAGGACTTTTGAAACAAAATAATTCCAGAGACCATTAAAGAGAAATGTGATAGATCTAACAACATTAAAATTTGAAATAGCACCTCAAAAATGACCACAAATAAAAGGTAAAAGACAAACAAAATATTAATGATATAAACCTTATATATTTCCTAAAGAAGCAATCATAAGTCAATATAAAATGATGACTACACTAATAGAAAAAAGGAAATGGTGGTTAATATGTAATTCATAAAAAGAAATAAACTAGTCAATAATTATTATCCAATAATTAAAATGCATTAAATGAGATAATATTTTTCATGCATCAATCAATGGAACAAAGGGGTTAATAAAATGACCTCCTTGTACATTATAGTGGGGTTGTGGGAGAGGATACTGTTTAAACATTTTCATCAAATAACCTGACAGATATATATTTTTTTAACTTTAAAGTATTCATGCCTTTTTAGCCTAGTAATTCCTTTTCTACAAATTAACCCAACAGAAATTATCAGAAATGTTTTCCAAAAGCTATATATTCTATGAAATATTCATCTTTGCATTGTTTGTCATTCCGAAGAGACTCAAATATCTGCATTAGAGGATTAATTATATTATCATAATACTATGAAAAATTAGAATATTAAGAAACAATTTTTACTGACATTCAAAAAAATCATTTGCTAAAAAAAAACAAATAAATATATGCCTTATGATGCCAATACTAGATTGTCTGTACTCTGTCAATATTCAGAAATATACCTAAATGATGAAGGTTATTTCTGAACAGTGAAAGATTGGTGGTTTTAAAAATTTGTGTTTTTCTACTTTTTCCAAGATTATATGTTTGATTGATTTTTTTTCATTCTCCTTGTCTTTCCTTATCTGTTTAAATGTAGTACTAAAATTACTATGTGCCTCAGTTTTCTCAGTTCCTAATCAGACTGCAGTATTTTGTAATTGTTAATCATTTGCTTTTTAGTATTTTCCGCAGTTAGGGAGAAGTGAAATTTAAAAAGCTATAAATTGAAATATTTCAAGAAACTAAATAATGCATTCATAAGTTTCATTTTACTTAGGTAGCAGTTAGGGAGTATCTAAAGATTATTTCATCATTAAGAATTTCTTATTCTCTCTCTCTAAATTAAACCCTGGCAGGCACCTGGGTGGCTCAATCTGTTAAGCATTTGCCTCTGGTTCAGGTCATAATCCCAGAGTTCTGGGATCAAGCCCTGCAGTAGGGCTCCCCGCTCCATGGGGAGTCTGTGCCCCTCCTGCTTACATCCTCTTTGTCTCTCTCTCTCTCTCTCAACTAAATAAGTAAAATCTTTTAAATAATTAATTAATTAAACACTGGTTCTGAACCAGTTCTTTTTTCTGATTAAATGATTATGGAAATAATGTGCATTTATTTGGAGAACTATCAGCTCTTTATACAAAGTTTTATTTGTCACATTTACAGTTTCCCAGATATATGTGTATTTACTTTGAAAATGGAATCATTCCTTTTTCATTTATTTTATGATTGAATTTTAAAAGCATTAAGATTAAAATATTTAAGTCTTTTTTGAAACCTTATCACTCTCTTTTTACCATTATAAAGATAAAGGATTCTTAAAGATATTTCTCTCTAATCTCAGCAGTGTTCTTTAAAGGAAAAAATAATAAATGTTTAAAAGTCCTATGTAATTGTCAAGTTAAAATATGTAAATTTTAGTCAATAATATAAGGAAATTTTTCCCACATTTCCTGATCACATTATACAGAGTCAGGCACAGATGTGTACATTTTCTCAGAAGGATCTACAGTATCAGGACATTATTTAACCAGAATGAAAAACAAAAACAAAACTTCTATTACTCCAAACTGTTTAAACAGAGTCACCAGTGTTTAAAATGGAAAGAAAAAAAATCATTGAAGATGAATGGAAAGCCTCATCAAGTTAATTTCATCCTATTTCACTACAAATTCCTTTCAGTCCTCTGGGCTTTATATATCATGGTATGCTAGTAAAATACATATTAGAAAATGGTTACACCATTGAACGGTTACTGAGAGTCACATTAAACTTAATAGATGCTAGTTGAAAGACTTGCCACTGTAAACTCCACTTTCTAAATTGTAAAGGAAGTATGGTTTGGTTGATTATATTCGAGGTGGTTTTAATGTAGCAGAGGAATTAATACAAGAAACAACTAGTAACATGGGAAGAGTCACAGTAAAATTGTACTTGCAAAGATTTCTTTCATCTGATGGTGAAATTGAAAAAGAGTAGAAAATTTCAATATAACTAAAAGCAGAAATACAAACAACTACTTCTCATTGCATGTAAGTAGTGAAACAAGCAAGTTCAAGAATAAAGTATCCTTGAATATGCACCATCTTAATTGCAAAATCACTTGTATTATCCTTTCAGTAAAAAAAAAGTATTTGTGGAGAAAAACTGGAGCTAAGGATCTAAAGGCTCATTGTATTGATTAATTCAATTGCACACTTCTCTTACAAAACCAAATGTTTTATATCAAGTTAAATTGCAGGGGCACCTGGGTGGCTCAGTGGGTTGAGCCTCTGCCTTCGGCTCGGGTCATGATCCCAGGGTCCTGGGATGGAGCCCCGCATCGGGCTCTCTGCTCAGCAGGGAGCCTGCTTCCTCCTCTCTCTCTGCCTGCCTCTCTGAATACTTGTGATCTCTATCTGTCAAATGAATGAATAAATAAATAAAAATCTTTTTAAAAAATTGCAGTTTACATCTGGCATAGGCATATCTTGTCTGACATTCCTCTAGTATCAAACAGTGTAAGTATACCGTTTCTTTATAGGTATCGTATGGATCTGGTCCATTAAGCAAAATCAAGTTTTTCCAGAATGAAAAACGATTTTTCTCCCAACGTCCATGCTTTTCATTATAGTAATAATTCACAACCTTTCACAAGGGAAGAAATTACATTTATAACACTTAAATGTTATAAACTTGAAGTTCTCCAAGGGGATGACGTTATAATGGAGCTTATACCTGTACAGAAGCACACACAGCCAAACCCAGTACAGAGCAAATGAACCATCCGCTTTAGTATTTTCTAAAATCACTCTAAAACCAGTATTTTCCTACACCGTGAGAAATAACTAAACTCAAGACTCAAACTTTGTCGCGATTTATTCTGGTTGGAGTTTCTAGTCAAGGCCTTGGAGAATTTTCTCAGTGTGACAGCTCTCCTCCTGTCAGGGAAGAGGAATGAATTGAGCTTTCAGAGCCTGAAGGTTGTAACTGCACTCACTTTAATGCCAGGCCCAAGGAGCAGCCAGGAACTACATATAACTACATATAAGGAGAGATTATGCTCCTTCACAAACATGACTATCTGGTTAGTTTTTCTTTAATATGAAATAACTGATCTTGGAAACTTCTTCATCGTTTTGGTTTATGAAATGAGGCAGAAAATGAAAACCTTTAACAAAAAGCCTCATTAAGACTGCTCTTTAAGGGGCGCTATTAACATAGTTTTTCCTCTCTTAGCAGCAGAATTGCTGCCCTATTAGTCAAGAAAGGTCCTCTCAGTTCATTTTGCTACCTAAAAACAAACGCTTACATTCTGACTCAGCTTACAATCTACATTAAGAATTATACATAATTTACCTATCCATGGTTATGTATACAGGAACTATAAAGAATATACAAAGTGCAATTCTGATTATCAGGATATAGCCTCTCCTCACTTAAGACCCATAGAATTTTTAAGCTTTGAGTATTTTGAATTGATCTGTTCTTTTTCTCTTGGTCTCACATCATTCCTACCTTATTCAGCTGGTACTGAAAAGTATGTTTCTTATTCTAGGTTCCTTAACCAGACAATATAATGTAAATCCTTTGTGTCTATGGTCTGATTGTGATTGATATTTTTATACTGGTTCAGCCACAGGTCTTGGGAAATGGGTGTTAAAATACTTAGTGTAAGAAAGAATCCATTCATAATAGGGATGGAAGCTGAAAAGAGATGAAATACTAGATTTATAAAATGAACGCAACTATATTTCTTTTGCTACAGTAAATACTGTTTACAGTCTCCACCTATAACCCAGAACAGCATCCAGAAGTTGTACAGAAGTGAATTACTTCATGTTCAATACCACTGAGTTTACACTGTACTTTGACCCCATACAGATTACAGCTAAGCACCTTTATAACTAGAAAATACATTTGCTTGTTATATTTATATATTTAATGTTTAACTCACCTCACCCCTTCCTCTTTTTTTCTTTTTTATTTTTAAGATTTTATTTATTTATTTGACACAGAGAGACAGAGATCACAAGTAGGCAGGGAGACAGGCAGAGGGAGAGGGGGAAGCCGGCTCCCCGCTGAGCAGAGAGCCCGATGCAGGGCTCCATCCCAGGACCCTGGGATTGACCTGAGCCGAAGTCGAAAGCAGAGGCTTAACCCACTGAGTCACCCAAGAGCCTCCCCTTCCTTTCTTTTAAGAGCATAGACCATAATAATATGGTGGATCTTTTTTTCACATATTTAAAGACAGTTCTAGGTGATAGGCGTGATAGTACTGGACAGGTACAGAAACCCAGATAGAATTCTGACTTTTGTTAGAGTGATCCAGAGGCTGAGAAAAGGAGCTTTAGAAAATGTGTGGGATATATGTTTATTAAAAAATTTAAAAATTAAAAAAAAAAAGAAAATGTGTGGTAACTGTTGAAAAAGAGAAAGAGTCAGTGACTAGTAGCTGAAGAGGACCTTAGGGGAAAAGAATAAATTTCAATATGAAATTTATGACATTATTCAAATAATTTATATCATTTGTTTGGGTCTCCTTGACCTGCAAAATGCTCTGGTTAAGAATCTTCTGCTTTAAAAAAAAAAAAAAAAAAAGAATCTTCTGCTTTATCTGCTTGTAACTTCTTCCTCTCTTTTACAAAATTTTTATACTTTAATAGTTTTACATTACATATTTTGAAACTATGACTTTTGAAACATGAATGTGGTATCTTTTATTTTTTTTTCATTTTTTTTAACTTTATTTAAGCTTTATTTAAACATATAATGTAACCCCACCACCCTCTCCCAACCCCTCTTCCCCCCACCCCCCCTCAGTTTGTTTTATGACATTAAGAGTCTCTTTTGGTTTGTCTCCCTCCCGATCCCATCTTCTTTCATTTTCACTTTTCCTACCACCTTAACTCCCACCCCCGTTGCATCTCCACTTCCTCATATCAGGGAGATCATGTGGTAGTTGTCTTTCTCCAGTTGACTTATTTCGCTAAGCATAATACGCTCTAGTTCCATCCATGTCGTCGCAAATGGTAAGATTTCATTTCTTTTGATGGCTGCATAGTACAAAGGTGGTATCTTTTATTTTTTAAGATTTATGCCTAAATTGTATTATAAGTTTTATAATTATAGCTCTTGTATTTAAGTCTTTCACTTATTTTGAGATAATTTTTGTATATGGTGTGGGGGAGAGAATCTGACATTCTTTCGCATGTATCATATATATGATATCTATATTTTAATTACAAACTGGACATTTTCAAATACACAAAATTCTCTTTGACATTTTTAATCCTTTTTGCCCTAAATTCTTATATCATCTGTCACTAATATTTCTGCCCTTGATTTCTTTATGCTTTCAAAGACTGAGTAATATTTGCAACATTAATTTTAACTTTAGTTTAGTTTAATATTTTATTTTGTGTATCTCATAAACAGAATGTCACTGAATTATTTTGTAATTTATTTATTTTAATAAGATTTTGAACTCAATCTTATTTATTATAGGTGTGCTTATTTGTAATTTTATATTTCCTTGGTATTTTTTTAATTTTTGTTTTTATCTTCATATATTAAATACGGTATTAACTCACATTTTTCTCTATTGATTCAGATGTTCTGTATCTTTTTTAAACTTTATTAATAATTATCCTCATATCTTTTTTAAAAGCAAACATGTATTTTTTCAACATTATCAATAAAGAAACAGTGGGGGCACCTGGGTGGCTCAGTGGGTTAAGCCTCTGCCTTTAGCTCAGGTCATGATCCCAGGGTCCTGGGATTGAGCCCCACATCAGGTTCTCTGCTCAGCAGGGAACCTGCTTCCTCCTGTCTCCTTGCCTACTGCTATGCCTACTTGTGATTTCTCTCTGTCAAATAAATAAATCAAATCTTTTAAAAAAAAATAAAATAAACAATAACTACCCATTCCTTCACTTAAAGATAAAAACTTTATTCTACCCCAATTATCAGCCTCGTACTTCTTTTTGTTGTTTTGTTGCAGTAATTCAAGAACTTAGCTTTATTTTATTATTTATTACTGCTTATTGCTTATTATTATTTATTGCTTATTACTGCTTGTTTATGAGATTTTTGCTTAACACTGTTTACCTTTGCTTTTAAACCATTTGATAGCTGCATTATTTTGTAACATCATTAATAACATTAACAGACTTTAGACACTAAATTTTAAGTTTCACTGATCTCATCGTCTATTTCTTTTTATTATGCTGTACCTTGACTAATCTTGAGCTCTTTTTAAAAATTATTTATGTCTCAGTTGACATAGGTTTTCCAGGCTTTCCTTTTCTTTTTCTTCTTTTCAGGGAGCCTATGGGAGTGATGCGCTTTCTCATTTCACAGGTTCCTGAGAATGTCTTTCAATTGCACCCCTCCCCCAATGAGTGGAGGGAATCTTCAAATAACAGCTTTTCCTCAAAACTTTAGAGATTTTTGCCCCCAAAGAACTGCATTAAAGCATGAAACTAACCAACTGTTTTCTTTAATAGACAGTCATTTTATTGTATGAATGATATAGAATTTTTCTCTGCATTCTATGTACTATATACATGTTTCCCACTCATCTTCTGCCCATAAAAATAACGGTTGCCACATTATTCCACACACCAGTCATGTATTTTCCCCCAACAAACTGTAAATAGTTTCAAACATAGTTAATAAACCACTTCCACTAATAAGCCTTTTCTTATTGCTATTAACCTGTATTAAAGTTTACCAGAGTTTGAATCCTAGTCTGTTAGCTGTTATGTTGTATGACTTTGGACACATTGCATAGCCTCTCTGTGCTGCAGTTTCCTTGTATATAAAATGGGTATAATATATCGCTTGGGGATTGTTTGAAGGATAAAAATGGTATAATAAACAAGGTGCCTTCGTTAATAATTTAAAATGAACACTATCTCCTTATAAGGGGCAATTTTATAATAATTGTTATTGCTAATACTATCCATTGTTCCATTATAGTAATGTCTGGCTACTAAATGGGCAGAGAATTAAGCAATTTTAACAAAGGCTTATTTAACAAAATGTAACCTATTAACATTACCAAGGTATATTAATGTGGCTAGACTAAAGTAACAGATAAAACATTTAGTGACCTATGAGACAATGGTTTGTTTTTTTTTTTCAAAAGAAGTCTAACCATTGTGCCTAATAATACACAATGACAACACATTTGAACCAATGTGAACATGTGTGCAGTGATGTAAACAGCATGATATTTCAACTTAGGAGGGGAGGTAATAGCTGCAAGAATGCCTCATCTTCCTGTTCATGAATCATTAGCAGAGGGGGATGCTTCATGTTTCCACAATAGAGCATAACATGTCTACATTACTTCTTTTCTGGCAAAATTCCACCAGACAAATCTGTTTGCTATTTCAAAATGATATGGATATCTTCCCAGAATTGATTTCAGAAAAGAGACTTGAGCGTATTCTCAGATTTTAAAGATCATTTTCTCCGGTTTGTCATGACCAGATTTTAAGGATACTGTTATAAAAGTCTGCAGGGAAAAAAAACTCTTCTCTGAGAAATCTCAGTTTAAAATTACTTCATCTAAAAGAAATCCCATTGCCATATGTTTGCTTGGCCTAGATTTCATTCAATAAAGCTTTCCTCCTCGTATATTCCTCAGAGGGAAACAAAATTAAGAGCAGTGTAGGTGCCAGCCATGAAATGCCTATGTCCTGTGTCAATTTTTAATAAGATCTTGTCAGTAACTTTTAATGGGCTCTTGCTTTATAACCTAAAATTGTAGAGAAAGCAACGTGATTAGAAATTATATGGGCATGAAATTCTTAATCCCTGCTTTTCTTTCTGAAAAATATTGCTTTCTTCCTTCCTTAGAGAAATTCAGAGTTCTTTTCATGTTCACAATCCAAGATTACTTACTTAAAATGCACGTGGTAACTTCTTTCTTGTTTGCTTCTTTCTGTTTTTGTTTACTTCATACGCCCATGTATGGAGTGGGCATCGTTGTGAAAAATCAAAGATATTTAATAAAATAATGTGTAACACCATGGTTCTTGACTCAGTGTATATTCAATGTTGAATTAACTTGGAAGAGAGGGGGCAGGGGTAAAGAATATAAAACTAAAGCACTGGGTGAATGAACTGATGCAAAATTATCACTTCTACTTGAAATTAAATGATGATGGAGAAGTTTTAAGAGTATAGTATCAATAGCTGAGTTGCCACAGATAAATTAATGTAATATAATTGCTTAAAAACTAATTATTGTGAAATGATTTTAAAGAAACTTGAAAACTTATACTGCATCAGCATTAAAATTATATTTATGAAGCCTATTACTGTCTTTTTAAAAAAATATTTTAATTTTTTTTTGACAAAAAATATTTTATTTATTTGAGAGAGGAGAGAGAGCACAGAGGGAGAGTGAGAGGGAGAAGCAGGTTCCCTGCTGACCAGACAGCCTGACACAGGGCTCAATCCCAGGACCCAGGGATCATGAATTGAGCCAATGGCAGACACTTAACAGAGTGAGCAACCCAGGCACCCCTGAAAGACTATTACTGTTACTGCTGGGCTGATGTTTACAAATAAAGCATCATGTGTGCCTGGATAGAGGTTTTAGAATGAGAGACTGCATAGCCTATCCTGGCCATAATGATTATACAGTAAGATTAAATTCTATTTCTTGTCTTAAGCAAAAATTAGTTACTGACAGAGTTACAGCTACAATTCTTTTGTCTCCTGATCCAATGCTCTCCTCCTGACTCTGATATAAACTACCAACAAGTGGTTCTATCAGTTTCTTCAGGGGAAATTAAGCTCTCTGCATAATTCTATGACATGTTCTACCCTCACTCCTCTGACGTTGAAGTTCAAATGTATGAGGTATCAAGTCAAAGAGTACACTGGCTAATTGTGTCAAATCAACAGAGAGAGGTGTTCAAGAAGATATAAATTGAAATTGCAGTAATAAATAATATTTAGATCTATACTTAGATTTAGACCTATATTAGAATTCAATATAATAGTCAAAGCTAAATTGATTAAGTACTTTCTATGTACCAAACTGTTTTAAGTGCTTTACATCAGTGCACTCCTTTACTGCTCGCAACTATAGATACTCTTATGACCCCATTTTACAGATCTGAAAACCGGAACAAAGATGATATGATTAAATTGTCCATGGTCCCATAGCTATGAAGTAGCAAAGTTAGGGTTTGAATATAAGCGAATCTGTCTAAGGCCATACCACACTGAATGCACCCGATGTCGTCTGAATACAAGCAAATCTGCATCAGAGTACTCATTCTTAACCACTCTTGCAAATTTCTGGTACTTAGTTCATAATAGTGAATCAGTGTGTCAAAATGATATTGGAGTTGGAAGCATCACCATGTGAAATAATCCATAACTCTTTCTTCCTCTCTGGAGCACTTACGCTATCTAGCACATGTGAATAGCCAGAACTTCTCTTACTCTTCCATACTCCTTACGGAATCACAGGCCATAAATATGAAGAATTTTTCACCACAGAATTGTGAACTAGAAAATTTTGGCTGACAAGAATTATCCACTATCTTGATATAACATTTAATCGGTTGTTAAGAGTCGAATCCTTCTGGTTTTAAGTTTTCCTTTAATTATTAATAAGGACATCAGTAACCTCCCTGGGAAGCTACTTTTACATGCTCATAAAAGCATCCATGACTTTTAGATTTTCTACTTCATTTCTCGCCAGGATAATTTGCCCTTATGAAATTGAAATGTTGGTAATTATAAGCTACCATACCTTGACACACAAAGACACATCCCATAGCCATGTATAAATAATTCTGGTGTAGATTACTTTAAGGACGTCTACTACATACTTCTATAAAACTCTCCTGGTTCTTCGGTACAGGGGCTTAACCTGTCATGTTCCATGAACACTACTCAATGCTGAAGTTTAATCACAGAGTGAAATAATTTGGAATTTTGTTAACTAAGAGAACCCTAAACACATGTGTTTTTACTTTTAAAGATCAAAAGCTCAACTTTCAACTGGGTTTATTATTGTTAAACCAACCTGAAAAACAAATGCAGGAGAATGGTTTATTTAATGACCCATCCATAAGCTACACCAATGCCAAAATACCAATAATTTGTCTAGGCATTTTCTCTTTGGCCTTTGTTCCAAACATTCTTAGTTAAAAAGCATCTCCCCATGCTCTTTAATAAGGATTGAACAGAAAGATTCCAATTATTGCCCGCTATCCTCAAAGGAATTCTGTCTAATTGCATTTTGAAATTAGCTACTAACGAAATGTGAAAATGTATGCAGAGCCCTAGGAACAGTAGAAAAATAAAAACGTGGAGAATTCACCCAAAGGAATAGAGAAAATATGAAAAACAAGTTCACTCCAGAGGATTATATGAATAAAATATTACATAGTACAATATGAAACAAGTGGTTTTTGACAAAATTGAGTAATAGTTTACAGAATTTAGAGTCCGAAAAAAGGAAATGCATATTTTTATGAAGGATTTTTTTCCTACCCTTTCATTGTTCCTTCATCTATAAAGCAACAAAAAGCAATCCTTGCAAGAACTGCTTAATGATAGAAGATGGCCTAGGAGCTGCTGAGCTTTGTGAGCTCAAAGATAACAACAGACAATTGCTAGAGAAGAGCCATAAGAGGATTATAGGGAAAGAGAGCAAATAAGATGGGTGAAAGTGGTTAAAAGACAACACAACAATTTGCAGCAAACTACAAGTCTTAAAAGCCAATTATTGAAAAATGATGATCTCTGAGGGATGTTTCAGAACATTTTTCCAAAATCTTTAACTTTAAAGAAATTATTTGATAAAAAGTATATTAGAATCCCCATTTGGTCTAATAAGCTCTTTAATTATATTAGTTCTAAAATGCTATTTTATCCTTAAAATCTCCCTCTTCCATTATTCCATTGATTATACTTTTAGCTCAGTATAGCTTACAATAGAATCCTGACAAATTACCATTCTTTCCAGACCTTTGGAAAAAAATTTGAGTAGTAACATATTAAAAACAAGGGGGGGGGGACAACTAGTTTAAAACAATTGGGTGGGTTTTTTTGAGATTTTATTTATTTATTTGAGAGAGAGAGAGAGTGAGAAGGAGCATGAGAAGGGAGAAGATCCAAGAGAGAAGCAGACTCCCCATGGAGCTGGGAGGCCGGTGCAAGGACTTGATCTCAGGATCACCAGGATCATGACTTGAGATGAAGGCAGTCACTTAACCAACTGAGCCACCCAGGCGCCCCTAAAATAATTCATATCCATAGATTTGTTTTTCACCAATATTTCCAAAAATTAAGGTAGTATATACATCATCATAAGCAAAGACTGGTTATTGAGAACAATTTCTAAAAAAAATTTTAACACTTTTCCCCAAATAAAAGCAACACATATTTGGTGATTCAGTACAGAAAAATGGAGCTTGTCTTTTCTAGCTGGGTAATACTATATAACTCATTTAACCCAATTTCTTATCTATAAACAAGGGGTGATCACCTTTATTTTACTTATGAGGACTAATGTGAGAGCTTGTGTACAGTGCTTTAAACATATTAAGTTTCAGTAAGATTCTGTCTCCTTGCCTGTCTATTCTGGGTAAAATCTATTACAACCCTCCTAAATAGTCTATTGACTATAGAGATTTATAAGAAGAGTCTTTAAATTGGCAACTAAAAAATAAATAAATAAATAAGAATTCAGTAAATTCTGAATGAGTAATCTCAGTGCCATTGAAGACAGATTCTTATTTAATATGGTGTAAAAGAATGCGTTTCAAATTTAGGAATAATTATTTTAATTTAGGCAGCTTTGGTGAGTTAAAAAAAAATCGGATTTTACAATGTTATAAACTGGCCGTTAGTCCAATAGTTTGGACTATGGTCAATACTAATGACCAGATAACGGTTTGGCAGTTTTCTTAGGAAAAAGAAGTACTTAAAAAGAAATTAAAAAAAAAAAAAAAAAACCTTAATTCACTAATCATCTGCTCCTTTGAGTTTCCTTCTGAAAAACTTCCTTTCTAAGGAGGCATTAGACCAAGAAGGCGGCTAGGAGACCCCATCCCCCACCCTCCCCGCCGCCATCTCGCAACAAATGTCAACAAGTACAAGGACATCCACCAAGCAAAACAGCTCTCGAAGAGGCTTGGAGTCGGCTTTAGAAACTCCAGCAACACAGTGGAACAAAAGCCTGAGAATAACCACGCAAAAAGAGAAGGACAACCGCTTCATTTGCCTGCACCGTCCCATCCGCCAGGCCAGCTGGGCTCAACACCAAAAAAGAACTTCCCAGCTAGAAAGAATTCTCTTACCTGCTAAAGGAAGAGTTAGTGCGGTGAGCAACAGGTTTCCCCAGCCTTTCCGGACATGAAGGCGCTGCTTTGATTTCACCCTGTTCAGCAAAGCTGAGACCTATAGAGACCGTGAGGAACACGGAAAGAAAAGCAAGGACTGCCTAAAGCAGCCACACCGCAGAAGGATCGTCGTTCACAGGGAACTCCTCTGCAGATAAATCCAGTGGTGCCCACCACAGAAGAAGGAACCAAAGGCCAGCACAACTGCCACGGACCCCTGCAGATTTTACTGGCTTTGCCTCCCAGGTATATCCACGGACATCAGCTGCCTCTGCCCCTGGGGGTTCGCCTGGCCCTCCAGAGCTGGGAAGTGTACTTGCAGGCTAGCTGGCCTCTGCAGCTGCGGCTGCGCAAGCACAAATTCCCACCTAGAACCACAAAGCTGACTCCCTGGCCCTGCCTGCGCTCATGACTAGCCCCTCCAACTGTGTACCTGCATGCCCCCAGGACACCCCCTTGCATTGCTCGGGCCTCTGCTGCTGTGCGCCATGGCAAGACCCAGCTGCCAAATAGTACGTGCCCGATAGCCAGGATGCCTGCAGCTACAAGTGTGCCCACAGGTAGCCCCAACATTTGCTGCCTGTTCTAGCCCACTCCACTGCGTCTGTGTCGACCACAGGTGTCTTCCACCACAGAAGCACCTGCAACTGACTCCCGAAAATGAGTGTGTGCATAGTACCAATTTTGGCTACTGCCATCGCCTGCCCTGATCCCTAGCCATTGAAACTAGAATTGCTGGTAAGAACCTCAACAGACCTTCAAGCCACTGTAGACACACATCCCCCAGACCCCAGTGGCCTGAGCTGAAGAGACATCATGCCCCCTGGACTATCCTCGGTCACAACACACTCCAGCATACCCCACCTACAGGTGACAGTCAGAAAGATCAAAGTCAGTCCATAAAGTCCAGAAGATGAGGCTACTTTTTATATCTGATGATTAATATCCAAAATATATAAGGAACTCATACAACTAAGTAGTGAAAAAAAAATCTGATTTTTAAAATGAGCACAGAAAGCGAGTAGACATTTTTCCAAAGAAGGTATCCAAATAGCCAACAAGTAGGTACATAAAAAAGGGTTCAACATCAAAATTATCAGGGAAATGCAAATCAAAATCACATGACATATCATTTAATATCTGTTAGAATGGCTATCATTGAAAAGACAAAAGATTTTAAGTGTTGGAGAGGATGTGGAGAATAGGGAACCCTTGTGCACTGTGGATGGGAATGCAAATTGGTAGAGCCACTGTAGAAGACAGTATGGAGATTCCTCAAACAATTAAAAATAGAGCTACTATATAATCCAGCAATCCCATTAATGATTATATCCAAAGAAATGAAAGCTGAATATCAAAAAGATCTCTATTCCCACATTCATTGCACCATTATTCATAACAGGCAAGATATGGAAACAACCTCAGTGTCTATCAATGGATGAAGAATAGATGTGGTATATATATACACATATATGTATATATGTACCATACATATATATATACACATATATGTATATGTGGAATATATATATATTCAATGGAATATCATCCAGGCATGAAAAAAAGAACAAAATCTTGTTATTTGGTGACGAAATGGATGAACTTTGAGGGCATTATACTAAGTGAAGTAAGCTGGCCAGAAAAAGACAAAGGCTATGTGATCTCTCTTATATGTGGAACCTAAAAAGGCTAAACTTACAGAAATAGAAAGTAGAATGGTTGGTTACCAGGGACTTGGGAGTAGGGGAAATGGGGAGATGTTAGTCAAAGGGTCCAAACTTCCAGTTATAAGATGAATAAGTTCTGGAAGATCTAAAGTACAACATGGTGATGGTAGCTAATAGTACTGTATTATATACTTGAAATTGCTAAGATAGTATATCTTAAATGTTGTCACCACAAAAATGCAATGGTAATGAGGTGACATGATACAGGAGCTAGTTAATACTATGGTGGTAATTGTTTTTGCAATACGTAAGTGATTCAATTCAGCATGTTTATGCCTTAAACTTACACAGTGTTATATGTCAATTATATCTTAATAAAGCTGGGGAAAAGAAGAAAACTGCCATTTTCTGAATTTATTATGTGAGATGGAATAAAGGGCACAACTAAAGAAAGTAAGAAACTAACAGAGAGAGTTTAGAATCTGTTTCTGTTGCTTGATTTCTTCTCATTTCTTCCCTGTTTTCTTGACTACAGACACTGGCATTAATCTCCCCAACTCATAAAAGAACAGAACCAAATAACATATATTGTTTCATCTTATACTGGATGAAATATCAGTATATTGAGTCAATGTTCTGATATACACACATGAGCCTTAGGAGGGGGAAAAAAACCTCAGTTTTACATTCTTAAATATCTATTTTCCTTCTGTAAGGCAAAAAAAAAAATTTCTGCTTATTCATTCATCCAACACTCAGTAATTTTATTGGGTACTAAATATGTGCAAGAAACTCTTCTAGGAACTGGATATACACTATGAACAAGAAAGGGTCCCTGCTCTAGTGGAAATTGCTATCAGGTGAAGGGACACAGAAAAAAAAAAGGAAACACAAGTAAGTATATAATGTTAGTGGTGATCAGTGGTAGGAGAAAACTAAAAGAGAAGACAAAGAGTATAGTGTTGTGAGAATCAAAGGAGTCCTCTTTGAAAGGTGATATTTGAGCAGGCACCTGACTAAAATAAGTAAGCTCTGTGTATCTAGAAAGTATGCTGTGGAGCAAGCTGTGGGTGTCTGGAAGCAAAACATTCCAGGAGAACAGTATTGTAAGTGATCTGAGCAGAAACTTGCTTGGTGTGTTCATAGAAGGCAAGTATGATTAAGCAGTGTGGGGAAGGGTATATATGTTTGCTAGGGTCACCTAACAAAGTACCACAGAATTGTGGCTCAAGTAACAAAAATTTATTTTCTGTTATTGTGTAGGCTATAACTCCAAGATCAAAGAGTCATCAGGGTTGGTTTCTCCTGGGAACCTTTCTCCTTGGCTTGTAGATGGCCGCCTACTCACTGTATCCTCACATGATCTTTCCTCTGTGTGTGCCTGTGTCCTATTCTCTTTTTACAATGATACCAGGCATCAGTCATAATGGATTAGTGCCCACCCTACTGACCACATTTAACTTAATTACCTATAAAGGTCTTTATCTCCAAATACAGTCACATTCTGAGCTACTGGGGATTAGGACTTCAACATGCAAAATTGAAGGGACAAATTCCACTCCATAACAGAGGGGACAATCATGTGAGAGAAGAGCTGCTTTTGCTTATTTGTGGTTTGGTTTTGTGTGTGTGTGAGTGCCATTCTTGCTTTTGTTTTTGTTTTTGAGTGATAAAAGTGAGCCCAAGAGACAGTGGGAGAAGTGGGAGAGTGAGTTTGGACAAGTCTGTCATAGAGTTGTGCTGTAAAGTGGACCAATACAATGGGGCAGGATTCTAAAAGCCCATGGCAAAAAGGGAGGACTCTTTGTAAGCTGAAAGAATTTATATTATATATTTCTGATGGAGAAAAAAGAAGAGATAACTGTACACTTCTGTACACAAGATGGGCATAGAATCACCTGTATTCATAAAATATTTGGACTCAAATAGGAAGAAGAACAAGTGATTTCTTCTCTGTTACTTTATTCTTGAGCTTCTTCATTTGTTTAAATGCATTGCATTCTTCTACCATCTCATAGTTTAAATATTTTTAAAAGGAAATAATAAAAAATCAAAGAAAAATGCAAAGAAGGAAGGAAGACAGGAAGGGAGGCAGGTTGATTGTTTACTGGCTTATGAAGTAGATTTTTTTTTCCTTAACAGTTGGCCTAATAATTCTTATGAAAGGAACTGTCTTTACTTGAAAAAAACCCTGTTTTAAGAGTAGAACGGGGGGTGGGGGGGTGCCTGGGTGGCTCAGTAGTTAAGCGTCTGCCTTCAGCTCAGGTGATGATCCCAGGGTCCTGGGATGAGCCCCACATCCCTGCTGAGCAGGGAGCCTTCTTCTCCCTCTCCCTCTCTCCCTGCTTGTGTTCCCTCTCTTGCTGTCTCTTTCTCAGTCAAATAAATAAATAAAATCCTAAAAGAAAAAAAAAAAGTAGAACGGGGATTCTGAAGACCTACATACCAGCTAGAACAAGGATTTGGGGGGGGGACCAGCAAAAACTATGCCAAAACAAAAGGAGAGGGCCTTTAAAAAGAGAGAAAAGCAAAAACTGAACATTCTAAGCCAAGGAAAATTTAGTGGCTAGACAGCCAGAAAGCAAGTTTTGAAGAACAGAAAATTCTTAATATAAGATGTTAAATCGGTTTGTTATCTTCTAGCCAAGATAGATTAACAGGGAGCAGATTTTCCCTCTTGCCAGAGCAGTAAAAAAAAAAAAAAAAAAAAAAAAACCTGGACAGAATAAGAAACAAATATTTTTTAGCCAATGCAAAATAGTGATCAGTGAAAAAGAAGAAACAAATGAAACCAACACTCATAATTATCCCAGCTATTGACTGCAGAGTTTTGAATGGCAGCCTGTAGAGGGGAAATCCAAGCAGATCCCAAAGACCACTGAGAGGAGGAGACAGAGTGTGGAGTTCAGAAACGCCAAGCTGGCATTCGCAAGACAGTGCTGGACAGGAGAGAGTTACACAAAGAGAGAGAGAGCTGCAAAGAAATCCTTGAAGAGCATATATACACGAGGAAACCACCTAAGGTTAGGGAATGAACCACTAAAAAGAACAATCCCTAGAGCTCATACAAGGCCAGGAATGGTTTATGTTCTCACTAGTCACATTGGGAAAGCCTTGTAATTCACAGGGCATCCTGTAAATTACTTAAATAGTACAGCAAAATTAGCTTCAGAATAAAGGTTGCTCTTGGTCCCAGCATAAAAAAGGAAGAAAGAAAGCCTCAAGAAGTTCAAATTGTTTCCACCAAACCTAACAGCATCGCAGATCGAAGCTCAAAACATCCAACAAGGTAAAATTCTGCGCCTGCCAACCATTCCAAAATTAACCGCCATGATTAGAACCAGGAAACACAACCCTTAATGAGGAAAACAAACAAAACAAAACACACAACTCTATAGATAGACACAGACTCAAAAATAACAAAGAACCAGATAGATGATAGTAGATTAGGACATAGATTATAAAGCTTTTTAAGATTTCAAGATTAAAAGAGTAAAGGTAGAACACATTTAAGTAGAGACATGGAAGATATAAAAGAAAGATTCAAATCAAAAGTGTAAAGAATAGAAAGACAATATCTGAAAGAAAAATACACTGCATGGGATTAACAGCTCATTGGACATGACAGAAGAATAATTAGCAAACTTTAAGACATAGCAACAGAAACAATCCAAAACAAATATAGAGAAAAAAAAAGACTGAAAAAAACATGAAAAGAGCAGTGAGCTGTGGGACAAGTTAAAGTGGCCTAATACACATTTAATTCAAGGCCCCGGAGGAAGAGGGTTGGGTAAAGATAGAATAAAAATACATGAAGAAGTAATAGCCAAATGTTTTTTAAATTAAATGAAAACATAATCCACAGATCTGAGGAATCCAAATAAGTCTCAAACACAAAATGTTAAGAAAACTATACCAAGGCATGTCAAAATCAAATTGCTTTAAAAAGAAATAAAAAGAAGTCTGAAAAAAGCAGCCAGCAGCGGAAAAAAGATACATCATTTACAGAGGAATAAATAACCAACCATTTCATGTCAGAACAGGGCAAGACAGAAAACAGAAGAGCAGTATCTTTAAAGTATTGAAAGAAAAAATAAAAGTCAACCAAAATTATATACTTGATAAAAATAATTTCCAAAAAAACATAAAATACATTTCCAGATGCAAAAAGTTCAACAGTAAACATACACTGAAATTATATAATCTATATAAGTTATAAATGTATAATTATAAATATATATATAAACTATAAAATTATAAAAATATATAGATTATTTAATTTTATTACATGGTAAATAATATAATCTCTATTATACATATTATTTTACAATTTAATAATATTTACCACTTTATATATTTTATGTACATATAAAGTCCTTTAGGCAGAAGGAAGATGATAATAGATGAGGGTCTGGATGCTGAGAAATTTTCCTGCAGTTGTCAACTACTGTGACGAGTGTGAGAGTTTACCCTGCTTGTCAGTTGAAAGGTTAGCCTGCCACATTTTCATGGGTGCTAGCGGGAGCTGTGAGCCTCCTGGGTCAGCAACAGACTTGATTACTCAAAGTGCTGCAAGAGGCACCAGTACCAGTACTGGCATATTTCATAGCAGTTCTTAGAGCCCCCATTTCCAGAAGGTGATGGGAAGACTGCATAACAACAGCACACACTGTGAGATGCAATGCAAGAGAGAATCCTGAGCTTAGGGAACTCAAATCTTTCACTATGAGCAGTTAGTTAGCCTGCTCTCTGCTCCAGAGGGAGACACTATTTCTGTCTTCCAAGGCTGTGCCTATACAAACATTCTTTATAAAGATGGTCCAGAGCAATGGTCAGTCAGTGCCTCTGTTCATAAGATGTTTAGAAACATGAGACAACCATAATGCCTGCTGACAATATCCACCCCTCATTTCTACATCATCTTGACTTCTGGTGAATCTTTTCATGAGTATTCATTCCTTCGGCCACCCTGGTAAATCAGACCTACAGAAGGTGGAACAAATCCATTCAATCTGTTCCATAGCACATTTAATTAGAACTGCTATCACAGGATGAGAGCAAATTAGAACTACCGTATGATCCAGCAATCCCACTTCTGGGTCTATATCCAAAGGAGGAAATGATATCACTATTTAGAAGAGATATCTGCACTCCCACGTTCACTGCATTGTTATCCACAATAACCAAGATATGGAACAATGTATGCATCCACTAATGGATGGATGAATAAGAAGATTTGGTATATGTATTACTTTTGTTATAATATATAAATATGTATACTTATATTAATCACTATTTTATAATATATTATTTATATTATATTTATATCATATTGATAATTGTTTATTATAATTATGAATTATAATACATGCATATAATATATAATGATACAGAATATTAAAACTATTAATTATAGTTATTAATGCTATTTATATATTGTTGCTATAAATATTATTATATAATATATTGTGATATATTATATGTTTATATATAATTAAATATAATTATATTTATATGCTATTGTAATATAAATATATATTATTCATATATATCACAAATGTTAATATATCTTTATAGGAGTATATACATTATGTATATATATATATATAAATATATATATACACACACACATGAAATTATTCAGCCATGTGAAAGAAGGAAATCTTGCTACTTATAACAACACGGATGGACTTTGAGGGCATTATCCTAAGTGAAATAAATCAGACTTAGAAAGACAAATATTTAGAATAAATAGTATTTTTTCTAACTGGATGCTTTACATCACAGGGATAACTACCAATAAGGTATATGTAAATAATGAGTCAGTTCTCTCTCCAGAAAGCTCCCCTGAGAAAGTGACAGTAGCTTCATTTTGGAGAGAATCCCACAGTCATCTGAAAACTACCTGATCTACTGATAAGGTTTCTTACACCCTAGAAGGTCTCAGATGACAATCTCAAAGGTATAATTAGCTGCATGTTCAGAAAAAAAAGCAAATAAATGCCTGTCTTCCACACAAGAAGTTCAGTCTGGAGACACATATAGTGCCCCTAGCAAGAAAATGTTGACAATTCTTAGGCCCTACAACATTTGGGAGAGCACAGGTTAATAGCACTGCCAATGTGGCCTGATAGCTAGATGATGGGCCTTAGGGTTTCCAGGGCAGTTCAAATAACTGAGTCCAGTCCTTTCATCTGGAGGGATTATATAAGGGCTACCAGTCCAATTGGTCATTTTTCCCTTCACTACCAGCAGGGTGAAATTTGTGTGCCCTACAGAATGGCTGAGCAATAGCCACAGGAGTGGGGCTAAGGCAGACCTTCAGAAATGGTGATAAGTGTTTTGCATGAAAGGTGTGGGAACTAGGGCCAACACTTCTATTCCAATAAGCTTCGTAGTAAGAGTAAGGGGAATGATGATCAAATTGTAGTCAGAGCTATCTGGCAGAAGATTGCAGCCTCCCCAATAAGTTATTATTGCCACCATTTGCCACACCAGGTTGTTTCTCCTTCATGAGAAAGTCTCCAGGGCCGATGCTAAAGAAAAGAAAAGAAAAAAAAAAAAAAGATCTTTAGAGCCCTGCTCTCTTTTATACTTTCTAGGGTCTGAAGAACTCCGTTTCCAGGTATCAAAACTATTCTTGGGGCGCCTGGGTGGCTCAGTGGGTTAAAAAGCCTCCGCCTTCGGCTCAGGTCATGGTCCCAGGGTCTTGGGATCAAGTCCCGCATCGGGCTCTCTGCTCAGCAGAGAACCTGCTTCTCTTCCTCTCTCTGCCTGCCTCTCTGCCTACCTGTGATCTCTGTCTGTCAAATGAATAAATAAAATCTTTAAAAAAAAACAAACTATTCTTCTCCCTCCACTGAGACAAAATTGATGTGTCCCATTCCAGGCACTTAACTTTACCTTTTTCCAGCTATTCCTTAATCATACCTAGATCAGGTGTAAAAGAAATAAGAGCATTCCTATAGAACTTACCCAGACCCATTATATCGCCTGCTTTGCCCCTCGTGGACCTCTGGAAAAGAACTCAGTCAGCAGGCATAGTCAACCAAGTAGTCGTTCTTTTTATGACTGAGGACCATGTAAATGGCTGAACCGGCATTAAGTTAGAATACACCAGCTTTTTGGCTAAGCTGTACCTGAAAAGTATATCAATGAGGCCAACCTAGGATTATAAGTAAGGGAAAGAAAGAAACATCATGTCCAGGGAAGATCAGGTTGGAATCCCAAATTTTCAGAATTTGTTAACCTCCATCCTTCATCCTGATCATTACAGTGTATTAGTTTTTCAAGGCTATCAAAACAGGTGCTCACAAACTTGTTGGGTCAGAAGAGAAGAAATTTATTTTCTCATGGTTCTGGAGGTTGGAAGTCTAAAGTCATGATGTCTGCAGGGTCATTCTCCCTCTGAAGTATTTGGGGAAACACCATTTTTTCCCTCTTTTATCTTCTTTTGGCTCCTGCATTCCTTGGCTTACAGTGGCCTAATTCCAGTCTCCAACTTGATCATCAGATGGACAATTTCCTTCTTTGTCTCTCTGTATCCAAATCTCTCTTTACTTACTCTTTTAAAGACACCAGTCATTGACTGTAGGAGACACAATTCAATCCAATATACAAAGGAACCGTGCAAGAGAAGATACTACCTTTCAAGGGACAGCCACATTCAGTGATCAAACTAATTTATGACTAGGTGGACCAGAAAATGGTAAGAGGTAAAGTTAGAATATTTTTTGAGCCAATTTTAAAGAGGTCAGTTAAATTATACCACTGTAGCTTAAACCTTGGTGAGCCAAGCTCAGTATCTAGGGGAACTTCTGTGAATTGAGGGCCCCATGAAGACAGCAATCTTACTTCCAGAGTCTGAGTACAAGTAAGTTTTCTCCTTAAAGAATAGTTGTTACTGGGGTGTGTGGGTGGTGAAGTTGGTTGAGCATCCTACTCTTGGTTCCCACTCTGGTATGATCTAAAGGTCATGAGATCAAGCCCCATTCTCAGCTCTACACTTAGCATGGAGTCAGCTTGGGATTCTCTCTCTCCTTTTGTCCCCTTCCCCCCCGTGCTCACTCTTTTTTTCAAATAAATAAATCTTTTTTTTAAAGGAATAGTTATTACTTTTAAACATAAAGTTGAGATGCCACTGGAGCCAGAACAGCTGTCTTTGGACTATTCTATTTCCATTTGACAAGAGAGGTGTATTGAGGCCTTTCCACCTTGTTAGTCAGAATCTAGTTTACCCATCCCAAAATGAGAATATTGGACCAGAGAGTCATAAAGCCTCCGTGGATTAGCATTCAATTTCTAAGACCATAGTAGCAGGCTAATGGCTGCTTTCTGGAAGAACCCAATAGCCATGTCATAGAAGTGACGAATACAAATACAACGCAAAGGATGCTTCTGGATGAAGATTGTCATCTATTGCCACAGGCAGAATCATCAAAATAATCAGCCACAGAAACATTTAGCTTGAATGGATTAATAGGTTGGGGGGCCCCCAAAGATATTAACATTCTTTATATGTAGTTTTCACTGGTTGGAGGACTCCTTTCTGGCATTTATGATGTAGGGATATATAAGCATGTAGCACATTTACTACCACTATACATTCAGATAAGAATCTACAGCAACAGAGCACTGAAGTGGCTGAATAGGACAAATTCCATGAGGTCACATTAGTTTCCTATCACCACTCTGGAACTTGCCCAGACCCCATGGGTTGAATTTGGATTCAACATGGATCCAACATGAAACAGGATAGATAGAGACTTGATTGCCTGACTTCAACAAATTCGTAAAACTTTGAGTGCCTCCCATTTCTGATCCTTTCAGCACACTCAGACAGGTGCATATTCAAGGTGCCTCTGAAACTCCTTAGGGACAGGGAGACCTCTGTTCATCTTTCTCCTTAGGTAGCTGAGATCAGGTAAAGGAGAAGCCAAGGGGCCCGA
Organism: Taxidea taxus jeffersonii; assembly: GCA_003697995.1. Taxonomy (NCBI): domain Eukaryota; kingdom Metazoa; phylum Chordata; class Mammalia; order Carnivora; family Mustelidae; genus Taxidea; species Taxidea taxus. The sequence goes on from ML106418.1 coordinate 31,472, forward strand.
GGATGTGGAAGCAGAAAGCAGCTCTGTACTAGCAAGGAAGGCATGTTTGCATTCCATTTCAAGCAATACAGCAGCTGCCCACAGATTCATCAAACAAACATCTAATGTTTTTATTCCTTCCAAAGCCCTATATAGGGAAGCAAGGTCATCATTACTGACTCCAGCTATTTCAGGTTTAAAGACCCCTTGACTAAGCAGCTACCCCCACATTGCTTTCTGGCTAAAGCTGCTGGCTTGTGCCACTTGGCTGACACAGACTTGAATCAAACAGCAGCAACTGCTGTTAAGGAGTCCACCTTAAACCAGGGCTTGTGGTTGCTACAGAGTCATTAACATCTCTCTAGTTTTCACCAGTTTTAACATAAGAAATAAGGGAAGTTTATAGGGCAGTAGGTCTGACCACAAGAATTTATCTAGATTCTTTTGGATTGGGTGATCATATTCCAGTGGTTCTCTTTCATCAGCTTTATAAACCAACCCAGGGCAGTAAGAGGCTAAATACTACTTAATTCCTTATTTATGTTTTCCCATGAGAATTTATCTATCCCATAGAACTATTACAAGAACACTGAAACTTCCTTATAGCAGCCACAACCCACTGGAAAAAAAAATCCTGACAACTACTAATGGACATATATTTGGCATGATGCACTGTGTCATAACACAGCCCATCTCTTGGCATTCTTCCTTGACAAACATTACATACCTGTCTCTCCTTTCCCAGGTGATTCAACTAGTTATAATAATTTGCCAGGCTTCTTATAATAGACATCACAAATTTCCTCCTGTTGTGTTTGGTATAGGTGCATGTCTTCTAACTTGTCTGGAAGGGCTGTTTTAGTTGGGAATCTCCAGAGGAATAGAACCAAAGAGTGTGTGTGGTGGAAGGGTGGGGGGGGGAGGTTATTTTAAGGAACTGGCTCTTGGATTGTGAAGGGTGACAAGTCTGAAATCTGTAGGGTGGGTAGGTAGGTTAGAGACCTCGGGAAGAGATGACATTGCAGTCTTGAATCCAAAGGCATGTGAAGGCTGAATTTCTTCTTTCCTGGGGGACCTCAATCTTTTCTCTTAAGACCGTCAAATGATTGGATGAGGCCCACTCATATTATAGAGGGCAATTTGCTTTACCCAAAGTTTATGGATAGAAATGTTAATTGCATCTAAAAAACATGGCTTCACTACACATATGGACTGGTAGTGAACCAAAAAGTGGATACCATGGCCTAGCTAAATTGAGACATAAAACTGACCATAACAGGGGCAGAATCTTCTGCCTACCCATGAAAAATCTTTAAACTGTTTATTACAGTAGGACAGAACTGAAACCATATTAATGCAGAAGTCTTTCTACCCAGGAGATAGTTAGCAACAAACAAGATGCAATGTGATATGCAATCAACTCCCCTGAGTTTTTCTCATTAACAGCCAGTAGAGTACTTTTTGCCGACCCGGCCATTCAACTTGGACAAAACATTTGCTACTATTCCTATGGATTATTCATATCGCATTAAGTGGCCCACATGATCCTCATTCTTATTCTAGAAAACCATATCTCTATTAGAATCCCATCTTCACCATTAAAACTGCCAAAAACTCTGAAGGCCTTGAGATTTTATTCTAGTTGTAAGCTAACTTGCCACAGTTTAAGACAAAGGACTTTATTACTCATCATCCACTGTTTGAGTCCTTAGTCTTTGTTCAGGCTACTTTAACAAAAATACCATAAACTGGGAGGCTTGTAAAACAACAGAAATTTATTTCTTGCAGTTCTGGAGGCTGGGAAGTTCAAGATGAAAGCAGATTCAGTGTCTGGTGGTGACTCACTTCCTGTTTCGTAGGTGTCTGTCTTCTCTTCGTGTCCTCACATGGAAGGAGTGAGGGGGCTCTCTAGGTCTTTTATAACACACTAACTCCAATCATGAGAATTCCTAAAGGCCCCACCTCCAAGCACCATGGATATTAGGCTTCAACATATCAATTTTTAGGGGACATAAACATGTAATCTATAGCATACAACAGGTAGCTAGACTATCAGTATATTTGTGCAGCTTCCTTGAGCCCATTTTCACAGGTTGGTAAAAGAATGGCCAGGTCACATCTGAATATGCATTATAGGAGATAAATCTTTAGTTCAAGGATCCTGAATCTTTTCTAATAAGCAGTAAACACACCAGACTTTTACTCAAGAAGGAGATACCGTCTCTATCCTCCAAGGCTCATAGGATATGCAGAAAATGCAAGACACCCATAGATAATTATTATTTTCTAACACAAATAACCACCCTTTACTTTATTTCTCCCCAAAGGTGGGTGGTCTTTTTCATTACTTTTTCTTTTTAAAGTAGATGTATTCATGTGTCTTCTTGGGAAAGATCGCCCATCATGAAACAAAAGGATACTCTTCCAATATGCATACAGTGTGTTAAGGATAGACATGTAGAGTAGTGGGCAAACTGAAAAGTGACTTTCTTAATTAGATAATATGAATGAAGAACAAGTGAGTGGAGCTCAAGCACTGGGGAGGGTAGGAATATGTGAGACAGATTAACAACCAAACAATAGACATTATAACTTTGTGAGACAGTGAAGATCTGGACCCAAATGTGGCAGAAATAACAGAATTTAAGTCACGACACATAAGGTGGGGAAAATCTCTGACAAATATATGAAGAAAAAATAACACGTATTTATTTATTTTATTTTTTTAAAGGATTTTATTTATTTATTTGTCAGAGAGAGAGAGAGGGAGCGAGCACAGGCAGACCGAGAGGCAGGCAGAGGCAGAGGGAGAAGCAGGCTCCCTGCCGAGCAAGGAGCCCGATGTGGGACTCGATCCCAGGATGCTGGGATCATGACC
>ML106418.1:34428-95607 GCA_003697995.1 Taxidea taxus jeffersonii
AGGCAGAGGGAGAAGCAGGTTCCCTGCCGAGCAAGGAGCCCGATGTGGGACTCGATCCCAGGATGCTGGGATCATGACCTGAGCCAAAGGCAGCCACTTAACCAGCTGAGCCACCCAGGCGTCCCAACACGTACCTATTATTAGTGGTTTGAAAGATCAGTTATTTCTCTTTTAGAAATGAAGCTTGTTTCCTTATAGCTAAGTGACATTTGACCTCTGAATTTGATTATAAGACAGTTTATTAAATACTTCAGTGGCTCAAACGTAGCTTGAGTTTCATAGTACTATTGCAAAATCTAATACATCTGATGAAACAATAAATAAAAATGAGATAGCAAAATATCCTTTCTTATGCCACTCAAATTTCTTTTTTAGACATACACATATATTCACACTTTAATATACACAATCTTGGTGCAACTTACAATACTGAAAAATATTAATTAAAAGTAATTTATATTTTATAATGTAATGTATATTTTAACATAAAATATTAATAAATATCAATGACACATTGTAAGAAGATCATCATTTTTTGCTCTGATGTTTCCTTCCACCATATAAAGTAGACAGAGTACATACTACTTTTCTGGTATAATGAAACTGAGACCAGAGTTGGTAAATAGGTCTGATTTCCCTGACAATAAATCCAATGTTCTATTCACTATTATTATGGTCTTGGAAAATCAGTTCATAATCTCTCCAATTTCTGGACATAAGCTAGCAAACATTAATGTATAAATCAAGTGATTACATCACTTATTTTATATTAATGCACAATTACTGCATTAGCTCCATCACAGTGGTGTCAAATGTATAAAGACTATTAAAAATCTGTTTTGCATTAGTTCTTTATAGACCATGAAAATACAAACACAAATATATTTTAATGAATAGATACCTCATAGCAATTTCACCGGCCCATATATGAAACATTTTTTGTAGTTAAACACCTAATTTTATATTACATAAATTAGTAAACATATTTGCCATAAATTATGAAGTAGGACTTTCTCAAGAATTTCAAAATGAATGATTTCTATATATTTTTTAAATTTTATAAAATGCACAAACATTAAATCTAATCTTGCTCTGATTTTTTTTAATTCCATGCTTAAAATATTTTCTTTCAATTTTTATTTCCCCCATCCATGTTTTTCAAGACTATTTTATGTCAACTCTACTTGTGTGGGTAAAAATCTAAAGAAATAATTATATATGCTACTTTAAGCTAAATTTACCTTCACTTTTTAAAAAATTCAGTACCTTATTGCCTTAGAGATCATTATGTCTGCTAAATTCATTACTGATACTGATGTTACCTTAATCTCTTTAAAGCATAGCTTTGGACATATTACTGTCCAATCCAGCTCTTAAAGTTAGAATGGTCCATATTAAACACACACACACACACACACACACACACACACACACACACACAGAGATACATACAAACATTCATTCATTCATACATACATGTGTACACCCCAACCACCTACTCAAGGTAACTAACAAGTCTTCAACAGCCAGGAATCATCCCTTAATTCTTATTTAGAAAGAGAGCTACTTACTGTCTCCTAAAATTGCCTCACACTCTCATTTTCTTTGCCTGTGTCCTTTTCTTCTCTTGGACTACCTCCTATCACCTTCTGTTTTGAATGCATGTTTTTATTAACTCCACCAAAACTGGTCTTTTTCTTTTAAATTTAATTTTATTTATTTATTTGACAGAGAGATCACAAGCAGGCAGAGAGACAGGCAGAGAGAGAGGAGGAAGCAGGCTCCCTGCTGAGCAGAGAGCCCGATGTGGGGCTCCATCCCAGGACCCTGAGACCATGACCCGAGCCGAAGGCAGAGGCTTTAACCTACTGAGCCACCCAGGCGCCCCCAAAACTGGCCTTTTAAAGGTTGGAAATGGTCTCTGTGTTTCTAATTTCAGTAGTCATTTCTCAATCCTCACCTTACATGACTGAGTAAACACTGATCCAATAAATCTCTCCTTCATCCTTGAAACACCATCATCTCTCTCCTGAGACAGCTGCCTCTCCTGGCAGACACCTGCCTCTCCTCTTTCTTCCCATCGCACTGGTTGTTGCCTGTGTCTCCTTTGCTGGTTTCTCCTCACTTATGTGTTGGAGTGTCCTAGAGCTCAGTGCTGAACATCTTCTCTATTTGTCTTCTCTTTACTGATCTCACCCAGCCTGTTTGATTTGCACACTACATACACACTGACAACTTTTACATTCATGTCTTAAGTCGGGATTTATTCTTAAATGACAGAATCTTTTAAGGAACTGCCCACTTGACCCTCTATTTGGCTACCTATCAGTTTCTACTTGAATATCAAATAGGTTTCTCAAATCTAACATGTCCTAAATTGAAATCTTGATCTTCTCATTAAAAACTGTTCTTCCAAAGTTTTTCTCAACTTAGTAAATGAAAATTCCACCATTCATATTTCTCAGGCCATAATCCTTCAGGTAATTTGTGAGTTTTCTCTTTCTCTTACACCCTACACCAATTTCACTGGCTAAGTTTATCCATTCCTCCCTGTTGATACCCAGTTCCAACACACCATTCTCTGTTTGTCTGTTTCTCACCTGGAGCAGTAAAAACCCTTCTAACCAACCTCTTTATTCACTTCTCTCCTCCAATAGCTCTTCATCTTATTCACAGTAAGAGTCACAGTTCTCAAAATTATCTCCCAGGCCTTACACATTTGCCCCGCCAATCTATGATCATGTGTGTTACAATCCCACTGGTTTTACCTTATAAGCTATCCCTAAGGAATTAAGTTGAACCTTAAACAGAGGGAAATTTTTCAATAATCATGTAGGGATCCATGAGTGGAGAAGGACTGCTATTTTAAGTAATTATTCTCACTGATAGGAGGACATTTAGACCAAAATCCAAGAGAGGCATGGGAGTAAGCAATGTGGCTCTCTAGGAGAATAGTGTTCCCACCAAGTAGTGAGTGCAAGGACCCTGGGACAGCAATATGGTTGGCAGATTGGAGGAAATGGGAAGAGGCTGAAGACTGAAAGGTCAGCCAAGGGAAGGTGACTGTACTTAGCAGCTCAGGAGAAAGAAGGTTCATCTGTTTTGGTACCAGTAAGAGTTGAAAAGAGGAAATAGAAAGGGGCACCTGGGTGGCTCAGTGGGTAAAGCCTCTGCCTGTGGCTCAGGTCATGATCCCAGGGTCCTGGGATCGAGACCCACATTGGGCTCTCTGCTCCATGGGGAGCCTGCTTCCTCCCCTCTCTCTGCCTTCTCTGCCTACTTGTGATCTCTGTCTGTCAAATAAATAAGTAAAATCTTTTTTAAAAAAAGAGGAAATAGGTAAGAAAAATATCACTGCATTATTAACAAACGTTTATTGAGTAATTTCTCTATGCAAAGTACTTTTCTTGACACAAGAAATAAAATTAAACCAAAATGTGTCTATTTTCACAAAACAGTACTTCTTCACACGACACAAAATCTGTCTTGTACAGAGGACAGACATTCAGATATTAAACAATAGAATTTGGCAATTGTTTTGATGTTGTGGAGTAACAAAGAAAGACGATTTCAAAAGGAGACCTGAATCTGGATGATTCATGAACATAGTTACCTATGAACTGAAACTTACATGGGATTCCTAATAAATTTCTTAGCATCTTCTTTATAGCTTTTTAAGAAGTTTAATCAGACATGTAAAACAGACAATACATTCAATTTCAAAGAGGCAGTAGAACATAGCAAGATCACAGACAACTAGGCTTGGGTTAATTTCCCATCTCTGCTACCCAATCTCCTTAAGCTTCCATTTTCCCACCTGACACAAGGGGATAAGGACTATACCTTCATTACAAGGTTGTTTGGGTCTATGGTAAACCAAGTCACATGGCACCTGTTACAGAATGCATTCAATATTTTTAATATGTGTAGAGAGATTTAAACATCTTACAGATGCCTGAGAAAATACCTATTCCTGAGGAATGAACTCTCTTAATATGACTTCTTATCAAAAATTTGTGATAATCTAGTGAGTCAATATTGGCATAAGGCTTTGTTTTATTGTTAATGTAACAGAATAAAAACTAAATAATAGTTAATCTTCCAACAAATCTATCTGTAAAATCTTTATACCAATATTCTTCTTTCATCTCACATAAAAGTAGAGAGGATTTTATTATATATTCTGGAATTTCTTTGGGTAAGTGGGAGAAAGTTCAGTTGTGAGAAACAGATTCATGAGGGCCAGCATTACCCATCACTGAGACTACACTCACAACCTCTATATTCAAAAGTGCCAATAGCACAATAGCATGTTCAATTTTATAGAAAGATGTACAGTAATAACCTTTGGTCTATTTTTTATATTGTGAAACTGCATTATGAGTCAGAGAAGAAGAGTACTATTTTCATATTAAGAAATATTTACCAAAATAAAAACATCAACATCATGAGTGCTTAAGAGTTGTACCATGCAGGATAATCATTTTCTGAGAACAAAATATTGAAATTAGGCATCTGAGTGATCTAAGAATACAAGGAGCAGGTGACAATATGAGCTCTGCCCAAACAGCAATCACAGATTTACTTAAGGTAATGTAGGTGTTTTGATTAAGGTATCTAAAGATTCTGAGTTTTAGGTCAAGATAATGGACTTCTTCCTTCTTGAGAGCATATTATATGGCAGGAAATTAATTTTCAGAGGGGAAACAGTCCCTAAAGTGAAGAACATAGAAGATGATAGTGGATTTATCAACAGATAAGATATATTAATGAATTTCTGAAATCATAAAACAGATATAAACATGGGGAGGAAGCTATAGTCCAGCGAAATATGCTAAGAACTCCTGCTACAGTTGATGATTTGTCAAATTCTGAAATATTTTACAGTATATAAAATTTGAAAATTTATTAAAAGCATAAAGATAATTTTTTCATATTTTCTTCATGCTTGCTATCTTTTTTTCTTCTTCAGTTCTTTTTTTTAATTAATTTATTTTTTTTATTTAAACATATAATGTAACCCCACCACCCTCTCCCAACTCCCCTTCCCCCTCACCCCCCTCAGTTTGTTTTATGAGATTAAAAGTCTCTTTTGGTTTGTCTCCCTCCCAATCCCATCTTGTTTCATTTATTTTTTTCCTACCCCATTAGCCCCCACCCCCGTTGCATCTCCACTTCCTCATATCAGGGAGATCATATGATAGTTGTCTTTCTCCAATTGACTTATTTCGCTAAGCATAATACACTCTAGTTCCATCCATGTCGTCGCAAATGGCAAGATTTCATTTCTTTTGATGGCTGCATAGTATTCCATTCTATATATATACCACCTCTTCTCTATCCATTCATCTGTTGATGGACATCTAGGTTCTTTCCATAACTTGGCTATTGTGGATATTGCTGCTATAAACATTCCGGTACACGTGCCCCTTTGGATCACTACATTTGTATCTTTAGGGTAAATACCCAGTAGTGCAATTGCTGGGTCATAAGGTAGCTCTATTTTTAATTTTTTTGAGGAACCTGCATGCTGTTTTCCAGAGTGGTTGCACCAGTTTGCATTCCCACCTCCAACAGTGTAGGAGGGTTCCCCTTTCTCCACATCCTCGCCAGCATCTGTCATTTCCTGACTTGTTCATTTTAGCCATTCTGACTGGTGTGAGGTGGTATCGCATTGTGGTTTTGATTTGTATTTCCCTGATGCCCAGTAATGTGGAGCACTTTTTCATGTGTCTGTTGGCCATCTGGATGTCTTCTTTGCAGAAATGTCTGTTCATGTCCTCTGCCCATTTCTTGATTGGATTATTTGTTCTTTGGGTGTTGAGTTTGCTAAGCTCTTTGTAGATGTTGGATACTAGCCCTTTATCTGATATGTCATTTGCAAATATCTTCTCCCATTCTGTCAGTTGTCTTTTGGTTTTGTTGACTGTATCCTTTGCTGTGCAAAAGCTTTTGATCTTGATGAAGTCCCAATAGTTCATTTTTGCCTATTGCTTCCCTTGCCTTTGGCGTTGTACCTAGGAAGAAGTTGCTGCGGTTGAGGTCGAAGAGGTTGCTGCTTGTGTTCTCCTCAAGGATTTTGATGGATTCCTTTCTCACATTGAGGTCCTTCATCCATTTTGAGTCTATTTTCATGTGTGGTGTAAGGAAATGGTCCAATTTCATTTTTCTGCATGCGGCTGTCCAATTTTCCCAACACCATTTGTTGAAGAGGCTGTCTTTTTTCCATTGGATATTCTTTCCTGCTTTGTCGAAGATTAGTTGACCATAGAGTTGAGGGTCTATTTCTGGGCTCTTTATTCTGTTCCATTGATCTATGTGTCTGTTTTTGTGCCAGTACCATACTGGCTTGATGATGACAGCTTTGTAGTAGAGCTTGAAGTCTGGAATTGTGATGCCACCAACTTTGGCTTCCTTTTTCAATATTCTTTTGGCTATTCGAGGTCTTTTCTGGTTCCATATAAATTTTAGGATTATTTGTTCCATTTCTTTGAAAAAATTGGATGGGATTTTGATAGGCATTGCATTAAATGTGTAGATAGCTTTAGGTAGCATAGACATTTTCACAATGTTTATTCTTCCAATCCATGATCATGGAACATTTTTCCATTTCTTTGTGTCTTCCTCAATTTCTTTCATGAATACTTTATAGTTCTCTGAGTATAGATTCTTTGCCTCTTTGGTTAGATTTATTCCTAGGTATCTTATAGTTTTGGGTGTAATTGTACATGGGATTGACTCCTTAATTTCTCTTTCTTCTGTCTTGTTGGTGTAAAGAAATGCAACTGATTTCTGTGCATTGATTTTATATCCTGACACTTTACTGAATTCCTGTACAAGCTCTAGCAGTTTTGGAGTGGAGCCTTTTGGGTTTTCCACATATAGTATCATATCATCTGCAAAGAGTGATAGTTTGACTTCTTCTTTTCCGATTTGGATGCCTTTAATTTCTTTTTGTTGTCTGATTGCTGAGGTTAGGACTTCTAGTACTATGTTGAATAGCAGTGGTGATAATGGACATCCCTGCCGTGTTCCTGACCTTAGCGGAAAAGCTCTCAGTTTTTCTCCATTGAGAATGATACTTGCCGTGGGTTTTTCATAGATGGCTTTGATAATATTGAAGTATGTGTCCTCTATCCCTACACTTTGAAGAGTTTTGATTAGGAAGGGGTGCTGTACTTGTCAAATGCTTTTTCAGCATCTATTGAAAGTATCATATGGTTCTTGTTCTTTCTTTTGTTAATGTACTGTATCACATTGATTGATTTGCAGATGTTGAACCAACCCTGCTGCCCTGGAATAAATCCCACTTGGTCGTGGTGAATAATCCTTTTAATGTACTGTTGGATCCTATTGGCTAGTATTTTGGTGAGAATTTTCGCATCTGTGTTCATCAAGGATATTGGTCTGTAATTCTCTTTTTTGATGGGATCCTTGTCTGGTTTGGGGATCAAGGTGATGCTGGCCTCATAAAATGAGTTTGGAAGTTTTCCTTCCATTTCTATTTTTTGGAACAGTTTCAGGAGAATAGGAATTAATTCTTCTTTAAATGTTTGGTAGAATTCCCCTGGGAAGCCATCTGGCCCTGCGCTTTTGTTTGTTTGGAGATTTTTGATGACTGTTTCAATCTCCTTACTGGTGATGGGCCTATTCAGGTTTTCTATTTCTTCCTGGTTCAGTTTTGGCAGTTTATATGTCTCTAGGAAAGCATCCATTTCTTCCAGATTGTCGAATTTGTTGGCATAGAGTTGTTCATAATACGTTCTTATGATTGTTTGTATTTCTTTGGTGTTGGTTGTGATCTTTCCTCTTTCATTCATGATTTTATTTATTTGGGTCCTTTCTCTTTTCTTTTGGATAAGTCTGGCCAGGGGTTTATCAATCTTAATAATTCTTTCAAAGAACCAGCTCCTAGTTTCGTTGATTTGTTCTATTGTTTTTTTGGTTTCTATTTCATTGATTTCTGCTTTGATCTTTATTATTTCTCTTCTCCTGCTGGGTTTAGGCTTTCTTTGTTGTTCTTTCTCGAGCTCCTTTAGGTGTAGGGTTAGGTTGTGTATTTGAGACGTTTCCTGTTTCTTGAGAAAGGTTTGTATCGTTATATATTTTCCTCTTAGGACTGCCTTTGCTGTGTCCCACAGATTTTGGACCGTTGTATTTTCATTATCATTTGTTTCCGTGATTTTTTTCAACTCTTCTTTAATTTCCTGGTTGACCCATTCATTCTTTAGAAGGATGCTGTTGAGTTTCCATGTATTTGTGCTCTTTCCAAATTTCCTCTTGTGATTGAGTTCTAGCTTCAGGGCATTGTGGTCTGAAAATATGCAGGGAATGATCCCAATATTTTGATACCAGTTGAGACCTGATTTATGACCCAGGATGTGATCTATTCTGGAGAATGTTCCATGGGCACTAGAGAAGAATGTGTATTCTGTTGCTTTGGGATGGAATGTTCTGCATATATCTGTGATGTCCATCTGGTCCAGTGTGTCATTTAAGACCTTTATTTCCTTGTTGATCTTTTGCTTGGATGATCTGTCCATTTCAGTGAGGGGTGTGTTAAAGTCTCCAACTATTATTGTATTCTTGTCAATGTGTTTCTTTGATTTTGTTATTAATTGGTTTATATAGTTGGCTGCTCCCATGTTAGGGGCATAGATATTTAAAATTGTTAGATCTTCTTTTTGGACAGACCCTTTGAGTATGATGAAGTGTCCTTCCTCATCTCTTATTATAGTCTTTGGCTTAAAATCTAATTGATCTGATATAAGGATTGCCACCCCAGCTTTCTTCTGATGTCCATTAGCATGGTAAATTGTTTTCCACCCCCTCACTTTCAATCTGGGCGTGTCTTCAGGTCTGAAATGAGTTTCTTGTAGGCAGCATATGGATGGGCTTTGTTTTTTTATCCATTCTGAAACCCTGTGTCTTTTGATTGGGGCATTTAGCCCATTTACATTCAGGGTAACTATTGAGAGATATGAATTTAGTGCCATTGTATTGCCTGTAAGGTGATTGTTACTGTATATTGTCTCTGTTCCTTCCTGATAATACTTTTAGGGTCTCTCTTTGCTTAGAGGACCCCTTTCAATATTTCCTGTAGAACTGGTTTGGTGTTTACAAATTCTTTCAGTTTTTGTTTGTCCTGGAAGCTTTTTATCTCTCCTTCTATTTTCAATGATAACCTAGCTGGATAAAGTATTCTTGGCTGCATGTTTTTCTCGGTTAGTGCTCTGAATATATCATGCCAGTTCTTTCTGGCCTGCCAGGTCTCTGTGGATAAGTCTGCTGCCAATCTAATATTTTTACCATTGTATGTTACTGACTTCTTGTCCCGTGCTGCTTTCAGGATTTTCTCTTTGTTGCTAAGACTTGTAAATTTTACTATTAGATGACGGGGTGTGGACCGATTCCTCTTGATTTTGAGGGGTATTCTCTGCACCTCCTGGATTTTGATGCTTGTTCCCCTTGCTATATTAGGGAAATTCTCTACAATAATCCTCTCCAGTATACCTTCTGCTCCTATTTCTCTTTCTTCTTCTTCTGGGATCCCAATTATTCTAATGTTGTTTCGTTTTATGGCATCACTTATCTCTCAAATTCTCCCCTCGTGGTCCAGTAGTTGTTTGTCTCTCTTTTGCTCAGCTTCTTTATTCTCTGTCATTTGGTCTTCTATATCACTAATTCTGTCTTCTGCCTCATTTATCCTAGCAGTAAGAGCCTCCATTTTTGATTGCACCTCATTAATAGCTTTTTAAATTTCAACTTGATTAGACTTTATTTCTTTTATTTCTCCAGAAAGGGCTTTTATTTCTCTTGACAGGGTTTCTCTAATATCTTCCATGCCTTTTTCGAGCCTGGCTAGAACCTTGAGAATTGTCGTCCTGAATTCCAGATCTGACATATTACCAATGTCTGTATTGATTAGGTCCCTAGCCTTTGGTGCTGCCTCCTGTTCTTTTTTTTGTGGTGAGTTTTTCCGCCTTGTCATTTTGTCCAGATAAGAATATATGAAGGAGCAAATGTGTAATACTAACAGGGTGGCAAAAACCCCAGGAAGATGTGCTTTAACCAAATCAGAAGAGACCCCAAATCATGGGGGAGGGGGGAGAGAAATAGGGTAAAAAGAAGTTCAGAAAAGAGAAAAAAAATTTATAAGAAAAGAGAACACAAATAAAGAAAAAAAATATTAAAAAAAGTAAAAATATATATATGTGTGTTAGTCTGGTGACTAGAACAGGGTCACCCACTTAATTTTGGGAGTATTTTGGTCTCTTAGAAGAAACTACGTCCCAAAATTTTAAAGAATGCAAAACATATATAAGGGTAAACACAATGAAGGGATGGAATATGACTATAAAGATTAAAGAAAAAAACTTTTTTTTTTCCAATAAAGGAGTTGATAAGGTAAGTTGGTAGGGAGAACTAAAAAAAAAAAAAAAGTGGAGAGAACTTCCTTGGGCTGGAGACTAGATCAAGCCCGGTACTAGATTTGGGGTGTATTTTGATCTATTAGAAGAAGTTGTACCCCAAATTTTTAAGAAGAAAAAAAACCCCTATGTGTATACAAAGAATAAAGTTAGATGCAGTGAAGGATAAAAAGATTTTTTTTAAAGAAAGTTATTAAGATAAACTAGTTAAAAAATGTTATAAGAGGAAAGGGTAAAAAGGGTAAAAGTTAAAAAAAATTAGCAGAAGAGAAAAAAAATTTTTTTAAATTAATTAACTTTGCAAGACTAAAGATTCATAGGGAGAAAGCCAAGAATTCCATGCTTTGCTTTCTCCTCTGGAATTCCACTCTTCTCCTTGTTAAGTGAACTTGGTCTTGGCTGGATTTCTTGTTGATCTTCTGGGGGAGGGGCCTGTTATAGTGATTTTCAAGTGTCTCTGCCCCAGACGGAATTGCACCGCCCTTACCAGGGGCCGGGCTAAGTAATCCTCTCAGGTTCGCTTTCGGGAGCTTTTGTTCCCTGAACGCTTTCTGTAGAGTTCTGGAGGACGGGAATGAAAATGGCGGCCTCCCAATCTCCGGTTCAGAGGAGCCGAGAGCTAGGGGCCCCAGTCTTCAGTGCGCCTTCAGAGGAAAGCGCTTAATCACTCCCGTCTCCCCAGCCTCCGGCCGCGCTTGGAGAAAAATGAGCGCAATCAGGCCCGTTTCACTGGCCTCTGGCTGCGCTCTGAGGTCACCCAGCCTGTGACCAAGCATCTCTGTCTCTGGAACAGTGTCCCACCTGGAGTCTCCAAACCCCGCAGATCTCTGGGCTCTCCCAGGTCGGAGTCTCCCCGGATCTTAGGGGACCCCACGCACAGAGCACAAGCCCGTGTCACAGATTACGGTTCACGGAAACTCCGAGTTGAGGGCTTACTCCTCGGCTCTGTCTCCGCAGCTGCTTCCCCACTCTAATACCTGTGAGCTCTGTGACACTCAGACACCCTCAATCTTTCTGTGACCCCGCAGGACCTGAGTCCACGCTGTCCCCGCGAGGTCTTCACCCCAGTTTAGCCTCTGGAGCGATGTCCCTCCGTGGAGCAGACTTTTAAAAGTCCTGATTTTGTGCTCCGCTGCTTGCAGGGAGCCGGCCCCTCCTCCTGGGGTCTATCTTCCCGTCGCATTGGATTCATTTCTCTGCTGGTCCTACCTTTTAGAAAGTGGTTGATTTTCTGTTTCTAGAATTGTTGCTCTTCTTCTCTTCGATCTCCTGTTGGATTCGTAGGTGTTCGGAATGGTTTGGTAGGCTATTTAGCTGATCTCCTGCTACCTGATGTCGTCTCAGCCTGCTACTTCTCCGCCATCTTGCTCCTTGCTATCTTTTTTTAATACAGAAAATTCTTCCTCTCCTTTCATGGTTTTGCCTTACATGAAAATATTTTTGTTTTTCAATCAGAGTTTAGCTTTTCAGCAAAGTAAAGAATTCTAGGTCTAAAATAATTTCCCTTTAAAATGTTAAGGACAGGGACGCCTGGGTGGCTCAGTGGGTTAAAGCTTCTGCCTTCGGCTCAGGTCATGATCCAAGGGTCTTAGGCTCGAGTCCCACATCGGGCTCTCTGCTCCGCGGGGAGCCTGCTTTCTTCTCTCTCTGCCTGCCTCTCTGCCTACTTGTGATCTCTGTCTGTCAAATAAATAAATAAAATCTTTTTTTAAAATATAAAGGACATCTTACACTAATCTTTCATTTCTTTGTAGGTTACCTATGTTTTTCTCATTACTTTCAGGATTCTCTCCCGAGGTTTAGAATTCTAAAGCTTTACTGGGATATCTTTGCGTGGGCGGCCTTGTCATTAGCACCATCTGGTACCAGATGAGCCCTTTTAAACTAAAAATGTATTTTTCTCTTCAAGTCTGGGATATTTTTTGTATTTCTTTGAAAATTTTCTCTCATTTTGTTTTAGTTTTCTCTCTCTCTCTCTTTCTCTTTTTTGGAAGGTTCTCCTCAGATGAATACAGAAACTTCTGGATCTATCCTCTACATTTCTAAATACTTCTCTAGACTTTCTACTTCTTATGTGCAGAATTTATGCGAGATAAAATGGCGACAGGAATGAAGTGATGTTGAGACCCAACAGGGGTCTGTACTTGGGCGTGATCTTCTGAATGGCTAATTCAGTCTTCCTTTGTGCCCATTCTCCTGTTAGTTAATCTACCCTAATGGTGATCTATTTTTTTAAGATTTTATTTATTTATTTACAGACAGAGATCACAAGTAGGCAGAGAGGCAGGCAGGGGGGGGCGGGAAGCAGGCTCCCCGCTGAGCAGAGAGCCCAATGCAGGACTTGATCCCAGGACCCTGGGACCATGACCTGAGCCGAAGGCAGAGGCTTTAACCCACTGAGCCACCCAGGTGCCCCTGGTGATCTATTTTTAATTGAAGCAATCACATTTTTCATTTTGGTTATGTTTTTCAAAGCAAATGTTTTAGTTTCTTGGTTTATTTTACAAACATGATATCTTATTATGCTTCTCTAAGGATATTCTATTTTACCATCTTCTTCTGTTTCTTTTATTGACTCTGTTCATTGAAATTTGTTGACTTTCATGATTCTTGGTTTTCTATTCATTTTTGTTAAAAAATTAATAAAAATGGGCCTAAAATGAATACTTTTGTATTTGGAATGTGTTTCTTAAACTCATGAACACTGGTGGGTTGGACTAGAAATAAATACAGCTCTGATTACAGGAGCCCTCCACTGGCAAGGTCCAACTAGACATTTTGTTTTTGAGGTGAAGGTGGTATACCCTCCCTTGATAAACCAAAATTCATTATTTAGAGCAGTAACTTAAAAATCCCACTACCATCACCAACCATCACCAAACCATCACCAACCATCACCAAACCATTAAATCAGAATTCTGGGAGCTGGACTTCAGTATTCAAATCCCCCAGTTGACTGCAATGTGAAGCCAGATGTGAGAACCATCACCTTCTAGCACTGTGTGCTTACCTTATTCCACACACATTTTGGAAGCTTTCTTATCCGAATCCTGCCATCAGAGTTCAATTCTCACCTCTGTGCCAGTGTATCATCAGCTATCCTGAATGGGATTCAGTTAGTTACTTTTCCCCAAGTTCTATAGTCTTTGACCATGGAATTATTTCCAAAGTCCTTCTGGCAAACTCCCATATCATATTGTCCCCTTAATTGTCTATGTGTTTTCTTACCCTGTTGGGTCTCAACATCACTTCATTCCTGTCAACATTTTATCTTACAGAAATTCTGCACTATTCTGCTCTGTTGGTGACATCACCCTTAAGTTGTAAATACTACTATGAATTCCTATTATCTTTTTTCATTTTAATGTGAAAGGTAGAAATCTAGTCTCCATAGAATCTCTAAGAAGAGATATTCAGGTTTATGTATTTGTTCATTCTTTCATTTATTAAGTCAGCATTGGTTCCCTGCTCTGTGTACTAAGCTTAAAGCAGAGAACAAGAAAAACACAGATACTGCCTCACATAGCTTGCATTCTACTGTGTTTTTGATAGTAGTCAACCACACCCAACTGGAAGCAATGCAAATATTTAATAATATATTGGTGATTGGATGAGTTAAGATAACATACATCTAATGAAGTATTACCCAGTTTTTAACTACACTTAAAAATTATCACCTGAAAAAATCTCCACAACATAAGGTTAACTGGAAAAAAGCAGGATACAGAATTGTACATATAGTGTAAAGAAAAATTAAAGGTTTTTGCCTCTGAATTGGGACACCTGGATAATTAATGTATTTGTCTTTATATTTTTTCAGTACTTCCTAATACTAACAGACTTTATTTTCTATATAATATACTATTTTAAAAAGTTATAAACATTTTTCATTATATTCCCTTCCTCAAGATAAAACACAAATAGCAACCGGTAGAATCTAACTATCTTACTTTATCAAGGGGCACAGATTTAGAAAATAAAGCTTGTAACTCAGAAATCAAGGGGACTTTGAGTTCTCATACATATTTTACAATGTAAGCTTCCTGAAGGTAAGTGATTAACATAACATTTTTTGTTTTGTTTTGTGGTTTATTTTGGTATAATACCTTGCTAAGTCATGTGGTTCATTAAGAATTACCTTCACAAAGACAGATGATATCTTTTAAGTCAAAGAATTGCTATACCACATAAAATCAGTGCTCATATTGGGTCTCTTGTCTCAATATAGGGGTTTATGTGAAGCCCCTTAACCTAAAAATCTTGGTTGATAACATGCCTTGAAGTCAGTTTTACTCTGAGTAGGAAAAGATTTCATGGAATTTAACAGAGCCTCTCTCCCAACACATTATTAATAAAGCTAGAGAAAAAAAGCAAGTAGAAGGTAGATGGAAGATGAAGAGATTAGCCTGATATACTGTTACTATATATTATAGGTGTTGGGCAAAGGTGATATGAAAATGACTACTTAAAATTTTGCTCAAAGCTGGTGGAAGACCCAAGGAAGGAAGGCTCCTTCAAATGTTAGTTAACAAACCTCTCCTTGCTTTGTCAGCCAGCTAATGCTACTCCTCTCAATTTCTGAGATCTGGACATACATTGAGAGGTGAATATTAGCTTCTGGGGGAAATAAAAAAACTCATCACCGCTACTCATTGACCTCCAGAACCCATCTCCTCAAGTCAGTTATGGAGTCATGGCTACCCTAGACAAAAGAGCAATCTAATCTATAAAAAGCTTGGGCAAGGTTGCAAAGATGCAGTTGCATTGGCTCTGAAGGAGACAATTACTTTATATTCTATGAAGTGCCATAAAATATACAGAAGTTGAATGAGCACTTCTGTAGTACATCATGAATGCAATTGGTCATATTAATTGAACAGAGCATAAGTAATATCTGACTAAATGAAAGACCAAATGCTACACAATCTAATTATATAAAAACATCTGTGTCAATTTTATTCTGTTAAAAATCACCTGTAAGGATTATCTCAACAAAAAAATTGTCTGTTTTTTGTGTAATGTTGTTTTGTTGTGTTTTGTTTCTTTTATGGTGTTACCACTCAGCCAATTTTGGTCAAAGGTGCATTTCTCACAATGTACTACCAGTATTATACATAAGTTCAAATATTTTTTTTTAATATTTTATTTATTTGAGAGAGACAGCGAGAGAGAGCATGAGTGAGGAGAAGGTCAGAGGGAGAAGCAGACTCCCCATGGAGCTGGGAGCCTGATGCAGGACTCAATCCCGGGACTCCAGGATCATGACCTGAGCTGAAGGCAGACGTTTAACCAACTGAGCCACCCAGGTGCCCCTCAAATATTTTTCTTAAATGTAATACATAATAGGCTTTGGGAGGGACATTCAGTTTACCATTCATTTTAATAACAAAAGAATCCTCTTGAAACTTAGTTTTAAACCATAAAATATATGCTATGCACAATAGATTTTAAATGTTATACTGTTTCTATTACTATAGAATAAATCATTCTGCTGACTTTATGATACAATGGATATTTTAGTACTTAAAATACTAGTTATTTTCTCCAAATGCAGTTTCCATAGAAACAGTATGCTTTACTTGTTAGACAAAGAAGGATCAGAACTAACCTTACAACACTATGTAAGTCCTTTTCAGCTCTGATTTAACTAAATTCACATATATATTAAAATCCATTTCAAACATTTAGTATATTTTGTCTTGAGAGCATAAAATAACCTTCACATTTCTTGACAATATATTTAGGATATTTATAATATATTTAATATATTATATATAAATATATAAATATATTTATAATATATTTAATATTTAACACACTCCCATCCATACATACATGGAGGAAGCAAGCTAGAGACCAAAAGTAATGATATATTTTCCAAGTCTATTAGTTGCTCTCTAAAAAGATGACACACTTAGGGATGCCTGGGTGACTCAGTGTGTTGAATGTCCAATGTCTTGGTTTTGGCTCAGGTCATGATCTCAGGGTCGTGAGATTGAGCCCCACATCTGGCTTCACACTGATCATGGAGCCTGCTTGGGATTCTCTCTCTTCCTCTCCCTCTGCTTTGCCCACTGGTGCTCTCTGTCTCACTCACTCTTTAAGTAAATAAATAAAATCTTTAAAAAAATAAAATAAAAAGACATTTAGAAATACATCAATGTAAAACTAAGTAGTTTCATTTCACATATTTGAAGAGTTGAGTTTTTAAGTAAAGTATTTTTAAGATGATATGCAGTCTAACATTATAGTATTTCAGTGTATAAATGCTCATCCAATAGCATCATATTAATTTGTGTTAAATTGGTGAAGGTAGAAATGACCGATAAATATTAGTGACCTGGAAAAAAGGAAAAAGGAGGGGAAGACATATGGAAGTTGCTTGTACTGTAGCTTTCTTTGAAATGGGACTCTTATTTTCCCTCTTTTTAGTGCTCTAATATATCAAGTGGTTACTTGGCCACTTGGGAAGAGTTAAGTCAAATCACCTGTCAAAATCTAGAATATACAGTGTTTATAAATATTTGGAATCATCTTCATTCACTCATTAGTCTCTAGTCTAAGAAAATATTGGATTATCAGTTTTTCACAGATGGAACCACCTTTCCTTTTTGGCATACTGTACCTGAATGAAAAAGCATAGTGCTTTGGAAATAGTGCAGTAAAATAAACAGAAGTGGTGATGTAATTTGCCTCCTGTCCTCAACATCAATACTTATTAGGAAATGGTTCAGTAGCCAAAAGAAATCTTGTTTTCATTTTAATTCGGTCTTGGTGTGAGGTTGAGTATGAAAAGTTAATGCATTGGTTCAAAAGAATACAAAGCAAGTTTTTAATTTGGATGTGTAGCTCACTAGTCCCCTAAGATCAGAACAAATAGCAAAGTACATAAACTTACAGGAGAATAAATTCATACTAGGCATTAGAATAAATGTCTTGATTTATTCTAATAATTGCTATTATTAGATAATAATATATCTATTCCTCTGTTCCTCGGTTGCTATTGAGGAACAGCAATTGAGAAAATCGAGGAACAGAGGAAATAATGGAAATGTTACTATCCTAGCAAGACCATCCAAAGGCACAAACATGAATTAAGTGAAATCTATCTATGTACCATGCATGCTTTTCCTATCCTTGACGCTCACTTTCCTATCCCTAACTCACATGTGTTTCTCTGTGGTTCCCCCATCAGATGTGACTGAGCAATGTATGGCTAAACAGCACTGATGGAACCCGTGTCCTTTGATCCATGTGTTGCTCTTCTCCAATCAAATATAGTACTTTGAGAGCTATTCCCTAAGGTTACTCTCCAAGTAGAGGAAGCTAATCAGAATAACTACATGAGAAAATATGTTAATGATTGTTAAGTGCTTCAAATGTATTTTGAACTGTAACTATAGAAAGAAAAAAAGATAAATTTCTTTCCTCTGGTAAGTGTTCAAGTCTCACAAAGATTCTGTTGTCTGATTTAAAGTATTTTTATGCTGCAAAATAGTCAGCTTTGACTAATATATTGCTTAGATGCTGGTTTGGGTTTCTAAAACAATAAACTGCATTAATAGTAATATCTTTCCTACCAGTTGACTAAATAGCAGCCTAAATTCAGCATTCTTTAGGTATGTCCAGGGACTATTACAGAATTTGAGATTTGATAAAACACACATGTGTTAAACCAGGAAGAATTTAACAAAATATTTGGTCAGATTTTAAGTTATTTTGATTTATTGGGTGACATTATTTTAAGACATGTTATGTTTTTTATTTGTGGAATTAGAAAATGGCCCAAAGTGATCCAATTTGTATAATATCAGACAGTTTGAAGACATAAATCAGGCCAAATAGATTATTACCTAATAAGTACTTTTCATAAAAATGAAATTTTAAAAATAAAATTAAAAAAAACACAGAAAAGTAATATTTTAAAAAGCAGGAGGGGGACACCTGGGTGGCTCAGTTGGTTAAGCGGCTGCCTTCGGCTCAGGTCATGATCCCAGCATCCTGGTATCGAGTCCCACATCGGGCTCCTTCCTCGGCAGGGAGCCTGTTTCTCCCTCTGCCTCTGCCTGCCTCTCTGTCTGCCTGTGCCCGCTCTCTCTCTAACAAATAAATAAAATCTTTAAAAAAATAAAATAAAAAAAAATAAAAAATAAAAAGCAGGAGGATTGCTATAACAGAAACATAAAACTTTTTTTTAAAAGATTTTATTTATTTATTTGACAGACAGCAATCACAAGTAGGCAGAGAAGCAGGCAGAGAGAGAGGAGGAGGCAGGCTCCCTGCTGAACAGAGAGCCCGATTCGGGGCTTGATCCCAGGAACTGCGCTCAATCCCAGGACCTGGGATCATGCCCTGAGCCGAAGGCAAAGGCTTTAACCCACTGAGCCACCCAGGCGCCCCAGAAACATGAAACTTTAACTTACTGTCTAACTTTATCTTCAAAGGAAGTCAGTGGACAAATGGTCCTAGTACACTTGAATAAAAGCAGTTTAGCACATGCTTCTCAGTGTTTCAGGCAAGCCCCATTTACTGGAACCTTAGTCCCTGGCCTGGAATAAAAATACCAGTGAAGATTCCATACATGCACAGGTGTTAGCTTCCACATGCTTTTAAATTTTTAAGAAGCTGTACCACCACCTGACATCTACATAAAGAATTCATGCATAAACAAGAGGCAACAATCAAAGTCCAAAACTCTTTTAGTTAGCATTTTTTTAAAAATACATGGGAGAGAAATAAAAATTGATCTCTGTTCTTGATCTTAGCTCTACCTCTCCCTTTTCCCCTTTGCCTTTGGTTGTGTATTCTCTTTCAGTATTAGTCACTCACCTCATCAACTCTGTTCTACCCATAATTCCACCACAGAGTATCTGGCCCCTCAGACAAACAAGAACAGTGCTCCAGCCAGAATGTCAGTCTGTGGAAGATATCTAGTTCACATAGCTGTTTGCATTTTGGGATTTGGCTTTACGCTCCAGATTGCCTGTCTCTGAGACCTCGTGATTCTGTTAATGTTTTCACCTTCTTTTCTGGGTTAAGACACCTGTGCTTCTCAACCATTGCCCTGTTAGTCCATTACTTCTGATTGAGACCTTTATCACCGGGCCAAGGTTTCAAACTCATGGTGGTCTCAAAGGGCTGAATGGAGTGGTTCTTCTTACCACGTGTGACCAAGGATACTAGAGTCTGAGGAGGAATAGAGAGGAGCCAGTATCTGTGAGTTACCTACTACTTTCCAGGGATGGACCTAGGTTCTTTACATGACTTTCACTCAAAGTAACAAATTGAGTTATGATTATTATTCCCATTTTTCAGCTTAACAACTGAGGACTCAAAAAAAAAGTTTGCCTAATTTATACTACTAAAATGTCAATTTGAAGACAGGGGTCTATTTCTGGCTCTGCCACTGGATAACTTTGATCAACTCATTTAATTTCTTTCATCCTCAAAAGCCACATCTGTAAATTATTGTCATCATATTGGACTGATACATTAAAGACTCATAGGTCTCAAAATTTCTGAAACTATGATAGAAAAAATTAATTCACTGCCCAAGATTATTAAAGCTTGATAAAAGAGTAATGAAATGTCATTATACTATTCTCCCTACTTTTTTATATAATTAAATTTGCCATAACAACAAGTTTTAAGTGTTCTGTTATCTAAGGAGTAACCTACCAGTTGACCTTCACTAAAACACATAAATTGGTGGTAATTTTGGAAATTAGTTTCATCACGTGGAATAGATATGCAAAAACTGCTATTGATGGTAAGTGAATTTTTCCATTTGTTCCACATTTTGTAAATTCAAACTCCCATGTAACAAAAGTCAAATAAGAATATTCTGCACTTAAAAACAAACCCAAATTTTATTTGTCTCTAATAGTTGTGGTTTCCCCTGAGGGGATAAGCAAGCATTTTATTCCTGTAGGAACCTATTCTGGTGTAACTAACACCTGTGTTTTATTTACAATCTTACCAGACCTTGCCCAGATTCCTTTCTCTAAGGGGTGCACTTACTGGACAAGAGTTCCATGTTCTGACAGACACTTTGAATTTGAGTATGGTCGAGGAGAGTCTGAGTCACTGAAATCTAGAAAATCCACTTTGTAAACCACACCATTCCTGCTGGGGTATGCAATGTTGACCAGAAATGTTTGAGCCAGTTAACTGAAGGACAAACAGTTTCCCACATTCCTAAGGTTCTATAAACAATGAGATGTTCTCTTTTGAAAGATCAGCATTATGAACAGTAATAATTATCCCACTTAAATATTATTCATTCAAATAAGGAAAGCTGGAATGCTTTAAATATAAAAAACTAGCAAACCTCAACCAGATGTTTTACCATGGCTGATTTCATTCTTTTCTTGTAGTCCAAAGTCCCTAAAACAATGAAGGAAGAAATAAATGTTTTAAGTTTTATAATGTTTCCTTTAAATTTTCATTTAGTTGTTAAACTCTTAAACTGTATCCTATATACATTCAGAAGAGAATGGGGATTCTTGCCAGTTTTAGGACTATCTTTTTTTTGGAATGTCAATCCCCCTGTACTGTTCAGAATTCAATGTGAGGTAAACAACATTTGATTGGTGAGGGGTTTTCTTTGAAATGGAAACATTAAAGAGGTAGTGTTTTATTGTGTTTCTTAAAATATTTGGAATCTCAAATTAACTTATTACTTAAAACTTATTTCTGATTCAGAAATAATTATACATTAGATTCCAGATATATGATTTTGGTATTTCAAACTCTGTTGGCTCAAAACCCCACCCAGAAACACAAGACTGAACAGAAACGTCTCCGTTCCATAGTCACTCTGTTGGCACAAGCTCCTTCCAACATGTAAATGTAAAATGCACATCTTTGGACATGAAAAAAAAATTAGAAGTACTCTATTGTGGAAGCAAGTAAATGGCTTTAAAAACAGCTGTTGCTGCTATAAGGAAGGTAAATATTTAATTTCATGACACAGAAAATAATAACAAGCAAATATAATTCTTTTACAAAATGGCTGGGATCGAGATAAGGTACTTCCAAATATTTTTATCCCACCAAAGAAAAGAACAGAAATACTCCCTGGTCAGTATTTGAAGAAAAACAGATATGAACAGTTTTTTAATGGAGACGAACCTCAGTGGAATGATGTTTACTCACCGATAGAATCTTGGAAATCAGATACTTCAATTTTATATATTTATTTTTTGGTATTTTGGACATAAATGCTGTAAAAAGTAACCATTCTGTATGAACGGGCTCAAGTGACCAACTTCAAGGAAAGAATCAGAAGAATAGAAGGGGTGATCCCAAATATAACAATTCAAAACTGGGGAAGAAGTTCAGATGAGCTTCCATGTAACATGTAAGTGATATGTAAGAGTAGAGTCAGCAAAATATAGAACAAAATCCATGTTTGAAAGAATTTGTTAGATGGTATACACTTGATCATTTTAGAGCTTTTGTTCATTTTCCCCTTGTAAATAGCATCAATGTACTTAACTTGTAAGAGGCCTGTATTTTAAAGACTATTTTCATTAATCTCCCTACCCATCACAGTCTCTCCATACTTATTTATGCTGCTTGTTCTCCAGGAAGCTGATTTCTGTGGCATACCTCCATCGCTGCCACCAATCTGGTTTTCTGTTGGTTTGACCACTGGGAAGCACCAGCACCTTGGGAAGGTGGAGGAGGAGTAGAATTCAGGACTTGGGTGTATCCTCCCAGGTCACTCCTTGCTGGATGCTGAGAACTGGCTCTAGCTCCACTCAAAGTCTCAGCTTCTGTCAGATGGCCCTTCCCATATAGCTATTTTCTCTGCTTTCAGTAAAGCTTCCCCTCTTCTCACTCTTTTTCCCTCCACCCTCCTCAAAGCACAACAAACCAAAGTAATTAATTCCACATGCCCGGAACAAGTGAAAAGACTTAGCTCTGTAACAGATTCTTCACAGGGGAAGTTATTTACATCACATATCCATTTAAATAGCCCAATTGGCTGGAATACAAGTTTGATAGGTCTTGGAGTCTTGGAGAATGAGCATTGCCACAAACTTAATCTGTAGTTGAAGATTAGAAAAAATCACTACAGTCCCCAGCTGCTAGCTCACAGCTATTGAATTAACCTATTTTTTTTTAATCTAACTAAGATAATCAGAAGCAGTTACTTCACAACATATCTTTACCATTTTGCCTCAGGCCTTCTACCATCATATCGTTCTATATAGTCTTTTTGTGACATAGATATTATACTGGCCTGTTCATTATACTGATGATGTTTTAACAAAAGCACCTGGACATCAGGAAGAAGAACCCAGATGCCTTGTAAGACCCATGTACGTCAGAGGGTAGAAGCTAAGCCTGAGGAGTTTCAGAGGTCTTCCACAGTGGTAAAGTATTTGAAAGTCCAGTATCTATGAAATGTCAAGATATTTCTTAGAAAGTGAGAGAAGGTTGTTATTACACTTCTATCTGTCTTACACTTCTATCACTTACCGCAAAGAAAGAGGCACAATGCTTGGTGGTTTTTTTGGATTTGGGAACAAAATATACCAGGTTTAAGTTGTCAGTTTCAAGTGGGTTCTACATCAAGAAAATGTTTCATGGCAGATCCAACTAACCTTCTCTCTGAGTTTTTTTGAGAATTAAATGTAATAATCTGTATAAGTCACCTAGTACAATACCTAGCATATAGTAACCCCTCATTAAATTAAATAACCCCTCATTAAAACCCTCATTAAATTCATTGCTTGAAAATAAGTCCTTTAAAGAAATACATTAGGGAAGGAAGGGAGTTTTGGGCAGGAAAAGAAGACGGGGTGGTTCAAAAGCATAGATTTTTCATAACTTACCCAGTATCTTTAGTTTGCTGTATTCTAAGTAGGTTCATCTACATATTGCATTTTTAAGAGTGCTTTCAAATGCCAGATATTTAGCTTTGAATTAAAAAACATGAGTTAGCACAGCCAAGAAACTAATTGCCTGCCACCATGCATACAAAAATCAAACTCTTCTAGTACAAATATTTTCATTTAATGTAAAAGCTTCCAACCGAGTCTCCTCCTACAGTCTTCAACCCAGATGGTTTATTCTGTCCCTCTTGTTTTTATATGTTATCTAATGGAGTAATGCTTAAATGAAGTACAGAATACATTTTGCCAAATTATTACCACTTATTTTATTAAAGTTATTGTGCATTTTCCTCTTTCTCTATACAATTAATAGATAACAAAAGGAGCCTGATTTTGAGAAAAAACTACATTATTTAAGAAATACAAATCACACAACTTCTAATAATACAGCAGATACCACTCTTTCTTTATTTCTTGGTGGAGTCAATTGTCATATAAGTAGAGAATTACTACGGGCACCTGGGTGGCTCAGTTGGTTAGGCAGCTGCCTTCAGCTCAAGTCAGGATCCCGGAGTCCTGGGATCGAGTCCCACATCGGGCTCCCAGCTCCCCGGGGAGTCTGCTTCTCCCTCTGACCTTCTAGCCTCTCATGCTCTCTCTCACTGTCTCTCTCTCAAATAAATAAATAAATAAATCTTTAAAAAAAAATAAGTAGAGAATTACATCAAGATTGATGCCGTTTACTCCTGCCTTCCCTTATGCAATTCTTTACAGCTTCACACCAAAGATACTGTGGAAAAACACTACTTTGGTGTCTATGATATTGTGCTTCTGCCAATACAGTCACTGTCTCATGACCTTGGCACGTCACTTCACCTCATTTCATCCGTAGTGTGAGGATGGAGGGAACACATCTGCAATGACTCTTGCCTTTCTAGATAGAACTTTGCATCATGTACAGACCCATCTGTTGTGTATACCACCATAGGTGTGTACTGTGCCTATACCTAGGCCACAGAACATTGACTTATGTGGATCAAAGTAGATGTTAGATCATTTCAAACATGAAAAGAAGCCAACAAATAACACTTTCCTTCAAATGCACTGAGTTACTGATTAAGAATATTTATTGTCCAGTTTTACAACTGTCCATTTACAACAGTAAATGGATAGCAAATGTCTTAGTCCATTCAGGCTGCTATAAAAAAAGTACTGGGCAGCTTATAAACAACAGTAGTTTATTTCTCACAGTTCTGGTGGCTCAAAGTTCAAAATCATATAACCAGTATGGTTGGGTTCTGGTGAGAGCTCTCTTTGGGATTAGAGACTGCCAACTTCTTGCTGTATTCTTAGTGGTGGAGAGCAGAGAGAGGAAGCAAGCTCGGTCGTGACTCTTATAAGGGCACTAATCCATTCATGAGTGTTCTGCCCTCATGACCTCATTTAATCCTATTTATTTCTCAAACGCCCCACTTCCTAATATAATCACCTGAAAGAAGAAGGGTAGGGCTTCAACATATGAGTTCGGCATTGGGGGAGGGGGGTTAAACAGTCTATTACAGCAAACACCATTTCCCCTGTTGAAAATATTATTGAAAATAATTTAATATTACCTATTGGATGTTTGCATATAATTTGGAACTCATTTTCTACATTTGACCAGCATGCAAATATATACCAGCCTAGAAAAGTAATGGCAGTAAAGCAAGAAATCTCTATAATGAAGCCCAGTAAACAAAAAGAAAGTTATTCTCTTCTAATATCTTCTATCTCTATTCTCTTCTAATATCTATCTAATATCTTCTAACAATGGTTGTTTGATTCCACTGCTATTAATATTCCTTTACAGGGTAGACAAATACCTTTATACACACCAGGAAGTGTTACATATCCCAGAAAACTCATCAAGTGGTGTAAAAGTATCTCCGTTCCATGTACAAAATGCTTTGTCCCTGTTGAGGCTGAGTTAACAACACTGTTGATAGCACAGAGGTGGCAAAGAGACACGTACATGGGCATACATCTCAAAGGGAGAAAGAACAGATGGTTTTTCACCTCAATTGCCTTTTTCACCTTGATTACTGTACTCAAATACACAAAAATAAATTCAAAATAAATTAAAGATCTAAATGTGAGGCTTAAAACCATAAAATGTGAGACCTAACACTACTAAAAGAAAACATAAGCAAATAATCATTTTGATATCAGCCTTACCAGCATTTTTCTAGGTATGCCTCCTCAGGCAAGAAAAACAAGAGCAAAAATAAACTATTGGAACTATACTACAATAAAAAGTTTTTGCAAAATAGAGGAGACCATCAAAAAAAAAAAATGAAAAGGCAACATACTCAATGGGAGAAGCTATTTGCACTGATATCCAATAAAGGGTTGATCTCCAAAATATATAAGAAATTTATACAACTCAACACCAAAAAAACAATCTGATTTAAAAATGGGCAGAAGGCCTAAAAAGATATTTTTCTAAAGACATTCAGATGGCCAACAGATACATGAAAAGATGCTCAACATCATTTATCATCAGGGAAAAGCAAATCAAAACCACAATAAGTTATTACATCTGTCAGAATAACTAATATCAAAAAGACAAGAAGTAAGAAGTGTCAGTGAGGATGTGGGGAAAAAGGAATACTCATACACCATCGGTAGGAATGTAAATTGATGCAGCCACTGTGGAAAACAGTATAGAGGTTCCTCGAAAAATTAAAAATAAAATTACCATATGATTCAGTTATTCCACTACCAGGTATTTACCCAAAGAAAACTAAAAGTTTAATTCAAGAAGATATTTTCATTTCTACACTTACTGCTGCATTATTTATAATAGCTAAAATATGGAAGTGAACCAGGTATCTACTGATAGATGAATGTATAAAGGATAAAGAAAATGTGGGATGCGTGTCTGTGTGTGCATATACCTACACACAATGGAATGTTACACAGCCATAAGAAGGAATGAGATCTTGCCATTTACAACAACATGGATGGGCACAGAAGGTATTATGCTAAGTGAAGTAAGTCAGAAAAAGAAAAATACTGTATGGTTACACTTACATATGGAACCTAAAAAACAAAACAAATTTAAAAAGCAGAAACAGACCCATAAATACAGATAACAAACTAACGGTCAACTGCCAGAGAGAAGCTGGGTGGGGGGATGGGCAAAATGGGTAAAGGGGAATGGAAGGCACAGGCTTCCATTTATGAAATGAATAACTCACAGAAATGACAGGTACAGCATAGGGAATATAATCAATTGTATTATAATAGCATTGCATGGTGACAGATGGTAACTACGCACGTGGTGAGCATAGCATAACATACAGAGTTGTCAAATCACTATGTTGTACAGCTGAAACTAATGTAATATTGTGTGCCAACTATACTTCAATTTAAAAAAAGAATACATTCCCACTAGCAAGAAACGGCACCACAGAATTCTTACTTTTGAGAAGTTTGCAGCCAGAAGTGAACTGAACTGTACCTCAGACTCCAGGATAGCCTTAACCCAAATCAATTCTGGACTGAGCTGAGGCGATCAGCCCTTCATCCCTTGTACCTACAGAAAAAAGGTCAAGGTGTTCTATCTCTGTGCTTCTTCCAGACAACATCTGGCATACTAGTAAAAACAATCCTGGTAAAACCATGGTAAAATCCTTACTAGAGGAAGTAGGTCAAATGTAAATGTTATTAAAAAATGTTCTAGGGGGGCGCCTGGGTGGCTCAGTGGGTTAGGCCGCTGCCTTCAGCTCAGGTCATGATCTCGGGGTCCTGGGATCGAGTCCCGCATCGGGCTCTCTGCTCAGCAGGGAGCCTGCTTCCCTCTCTCTGCCTGCCTCTCTGCCTACTTGTGATCTCTCTCTCTGTCAAATAAAATAAAATCTTAAAAAAAAAAAATGTTCTAGGATGACAAATAATGTTAGTGAGTGACTGATAATATGTGATGCATTCAAGTCAAACTGCAAAAATAATTTGCTAGTTTGGGGATTTGCACTTATTTTAAGAGGACAGGAAGATTAAACAGATTAAAGTTGGTTCCTTCTTCCTGCTCTCTTTAACCACACAAACAAAATTTGTGTCTTCAAGGAGATACTACAGGATTCTCAACTCTCGGTAAAAAGGTAGCTCTCAAAAATTCTTACAAAAAATAAAAAAAATTTTTCAAAACATTCCTGTGAATGCAGGAATACTTTGAAGAGCAAAAATTTCCAAGAATTACTAGGTAAGAATGAACTCAAGTTTTAATAGGACAGCATAAATTAAGGATTTCTCATTAATGCAAAAAGGAGTTAAAGTATTTTTAGTTAATTTGAAAATAGTAGATAAGTTGATTGTATCTTAAAAATATGATCATGTACAGCTAAGCATTTTTTTTCAGTTTCTCCCTTGAGTGATTTATATGCATGTATGCTCTAAAGTGATTTTCATGCAAGAAAAAAAAAATATATATATATATATAGAGAGAGAGGTATTTTGTATATATATCTACTAGAGAATAATTACATTGATCGGGGCCTGTTTTATGTCCCCACTTGACTCTCATGGCATCTGATAAATGAAAGATAGTCATTAAAATTCGAATGAATGAATGATTCACAAACAACATAAACTATGTGAATTTTATCTTCAAAATATGCAGCTTTACCTTTATTGTCCATATAGTTCCAAACTTGCCTACCATTATATTTTCAAAAAAGGACTTTTTAGCCATAAGGAAATAGGAATATTTACTTTTAAACAAGAACAATCACATGACTTTTTAAAAAATATGTAAAGTTGCCACTTGCACAGCATAAAAAATTCCAAACACCCAAAATAATAGTACAAAGTCTGTGCAATACCCCCACACAAAAAATTACTAATCATGGATAGAAATTTTACAAGACATACAAAATGAAAAGAAATGCTATGATTATTCTGAAAATGTCAATATTATAAAGAAGTTGATCTCCCTAAATTGATTTATAGATATGTGTATACAATTTTTTAATTTGTAAGTTGTTTTTTCATGTCTATCATCTAATTTAATTCCCTTTGACAATCTTGTGAATTTAGTCTTGCTAATCCCTATGGTAGACATGGAGACTCACACAGGACAGACTCCTCAGGTCCCACGAGTTATAATAATAAGGCTGGGATTCAAACTCAGGTCCTGGACTCTTAAGGAGGGGTCTAATCCACTATAAACTTTCCCTGGCACTGCAGCTCCACCAGTCTATAAGGCACAGGATTTCCAGGGGAAACACTCTGTTAAAAAGACATCCTTGATGATATTGACAGTCTTTCTCCTGGAATGTAAACTCCTTGAAAGGAAGGATTTTAATTTGTTGCGGTCATTGCTGTATCTCTGTCATACAGAGTAATGCCTGTGTCATAGGCAGACATCAATAATTAGTTATCGTATGAATAAAAATGAAGAATTAAACTTTGTTCTGAAGTAGATGAAGGTAAATACAAACTTAGGTACCACTCATTTTTATATTTAATCTAAACATTCAAATTCAGTCCAAGAATTAGAGATACATGTATAGTACATAACATAGTAAGGGATGGCCTACACAAATTAAATAATTACAGGCATCTCTTTGAACTTTAATAATAAATTTGCTTTGCTAAATTTTTTTCCTTATATTTCCAACCTAGGATCCTCAGTCATCACTCAGTAAAGCAATGAATATACATTCTTCTTGCTATTTACCCAAAGGAGTCAAAACTTATATCCATACAAAAACCCGCACATGGATGCTTATAGCAGCTTTATTTATAATTGCCAAAACTTGGGCACCTGGGTAGCTCAGCTGGTTACTTTCAGCTCAGATCATGATCTCAGAGTCCTGGAATCATGTCCTACATTGGGCTCCCTGCTCAGGAGGGAGACTGCTTCTCCCTCAGCTCCTACCCCCATCCATGTTCATTTGCATGCATGCTCACTCTCTCTCTCTCAAAAATAAATAAACAAAATCTTTTTTAAAATTATAATTACCAAAACTTGGGAATAACCAAGATTATTCTTCAGTAGGTAAACTGTAATATATTCAGATAACAGAATATTATGCAGTGCTAAAAGTAAATGAGCTATCAACCCATAAAAAGACATGGAGGAATTTTAAATGCATATTACTAAATGAAAAAAGCCAATCTGAGAAGGTGACATACTATATATATATATATATAGTTGATTTCAACTATATGACATTCTGGAATAACAAAACTACGGAGATAATAAAAGAATCAGTGATTTCCAGGGTGGGGAAAGGGAGGAATAGATAACTGGGCAGAGCATAAAGAATTATTAAGAGTGTAAAAAAAACTCTGTGATATTATAATGACAAATATATGTCAGGATACATTTACCCAAACTCATAGAATGTACAAAATCAAAACTGATCCCCAAAGTAAATTATGGACTTTGGGTGATTATAATGAGTCACTCTAACTTTATTCTTAGTAAAAAAATATTATCATTCTGGTGAGTGATGTACACAGCAGGGAGGGCTATGCATGTGTGTGGGGGGGGATATAATTGAGAAATCTCTGTATTTTCCTCTCAATTTTGCTGTAAACCTAAACTGCTCCAAAAATATATATATTAAAAAAAATGGTTAAAGCATTCTTGAAGGAAAATAAAGTGGGATTTTTTTCTACTGAAATCAAAACACTATAAAGTTGCAATAACTTACTCAATGTTATATTGGAACAAGGATAGAAAAATAGAACAATTTAACAGAATAGAGAGACCACAAATATACCCATTTGATTATGCCAAAGTGGCCCTATAACACAATGGCAAGGAAAGAAATCATAAATGGTGCAGGTTTAATTGGGTACCCATGTGGAAAAAAAAATTAAACCTTAACCCCTGCCTCACATCACACACAAAAACAATTCCAAATAAAGTGTAAATATAAATATGAAAAGGAAAACAGTATCATTTGATAAGAATTTAAAATCAGATAGTCATAATCTTGAGTAAAAATTTCTTAAACAGGAAGCAAAAAGCTTTAACAATAAGGGAGAAAATGATAAATCAAGTCACTTTAATGTGTAGAAATTGTGCTCATCTAAACATGGCATCAAGAAAGTTAAAAAAGAAGTCAAAAAATGAGCAAATATACTCGCTATATATATAACTGAGAAGTGGCTTATATGCTGGATAAAGGAAACACAGATACAAAGTCAAGAAAGAAAAAAAACACACAACACAAAAGAAAAATGGACAAGAGAGTTACACTCAAATGACAGATCTATGGAAATTTGCAGAACACACTAATCATCAGGAAAATTAAATTAGAACATAATAAGACACTACCGCATATCCACTAGAAGAGCTAAAATCAAAAGGACTTTTAGTACCAAGAGATGACAAGGGCATGGAGCAATTAATTCTCATATTCTTTTGGCTAATGTTAAATTGATACCAAGAGTTTAGTAATCTATTAAGTAATATCTTCTAAAACTGCTCACCAACATTCCTTATAAGAAAGCATTTCCATTACTAAAATATTCCCAATAGAAATGTTTGCATATGTATCCCAAGAGACACATAGAAGAACTTTCACATTATTCGTGAGAGCTAAAAACTGGAAACAAATCCAATTTCCATCAACAGTGAAAGGAAGAGATAAATTGTGATATCTCTTTCCAGTGTAACAAAAGCCAGTAATGACAAAGAATAAAAATACTGTACTCATAAAAAAAGGATGATTCTTAGTGTTGTAAGAAACAAGCCAGGCACAAAAAATACATATTTTATTATTCCATTTATATAAATTTTAAATCAAACCAAACTATAGTGGAAAAGGGAAAGGATAGAAATTGGGAGTGTGTAAGGTTGTAGGATTATGTAGTGCTGGTTATTTATTTTCTTTCTTTCTTTCCTTCATTCATTCTATCTTTCTTTCTTTCGTGCTGGTAATTTTCTATTTCTTGATCTGGAAAGGGGATAATCATGGATCTTTACATTCATATTTTGTGCACTTCTTGATAAATGGATTATATCTTACATTAAAGACTCAAACTACGGTAGATAATATTTTTTTATAGAAGTTTGACAACCATAGAAACCATAGGGACAGATATGAGTCAAGTTCAAACATATGAAACATTTTGATAAAATTCTGAGGGGAAATATATTCCTGGTTTATTGAGGAATAAAAAATGTCTGACTAATCTAAGCTATTTAAATTTCTAAAAACCACTGACAATTTCCATACCAAAGACAGGAAAAATTCCCTACCAAGATGACTAGGGGTTAGAGGAACATTTGTCATGGAAGGGAAAAAATAAAAGGGAAGAACAAACTGTACTCTCCAGATGAGATAATATAAGAACCTCTGCAATTTAGCATTCTTGTAAGTAATCTTAATGGGATAAACAACAAACTGTTTATATTTACTTGTTAAACTTTATCAGTTTGATTTCACCTTCCCTACTTTTTTCCTCAGAAATCTTTCCATATTGCCCTTTTTGTTCATTTATTTGTTAATTTTCTTTCTTAATACTTATTGGGAAACTTTGTATAGGATTAGTATGTACAGATTGTGTGTTGGGCACTAAAGTTTCAGTGTAAACAAGCCAGAAAATGCCTTTGCTGATATTCTACTGAAGAATATAGACAATAATCAAAGAAATAAGTCGGCAAGATAATTGCAGATCGTGAAAACTGCTGTGAAGGAAATTAAAATGGTATGGAATACCATTAAAATGATAAGGGATAAAGTGAAATTTAATCTTGTGGGAGGGGCAACTTTAGAATCCGTGCTTAGGAAAAGCCCATCTGCGGAAAGGAAATTGCAGCTAAAACCTTAGGGATAGGGGAGCCTGTGTGGCTCAGGCTTCGGGCCTCTGCCTTTGGCTCCAGTTATGATCCAGAGGTCCTGGGATAGAGCCCCGCATTAGGCTCCTGCTTGGCAGGAAGCCTGCTGCTCCTTGTCCCACTCCCCCTGCTTGTGTCCCCTCTCTAGCTGTGTCTCTCTCTGTGAAATAAATAAATAAAATCTTTTTTTTATTTAAGGTTTTTTATTTAAACATATAATGTAACCCCACCACCCTCTCCCAACCCCTCTCTCCCCCCAACCCCCTCAGTTTGTTTTATGACATTAAGAGTCTCTTTTGGTTTGTCTCCCTCCCGATCCCATCTTGTTTCATTTTTTCTTTTCCTACCACCTTAACCCCCCACCCCCCTTGCATCTCCACTTCCTCATATCAGGGAGATAAAAAAAAAAAACCTTAGGTATAAAATGTAATCATGTAGCTAATTCAACAATGCATGTGGAACACCTAATGTGTATGTAACAGGTACCATTCTTGGTGCTGGGAAATCAACAATGAATGAGAAAGATAAAAATGCAACTTTCATGGCAATGACATTGAAGCCTACAAAAAGACTTTCATGCTGATGCAGCAATGACTACAAATAATCTGGTTGGAAAAGAGTTCAATGGGCTCATTAAACTTTCAAAAGGAAAGAGTATCAATAACATAGTGAACTCTTGCAGGAGGGGCCTGCAATGAATTTAAAGAAGGAAGCAGAGACCAGAGCATGTGTGATCTGTAGGTCATGAAAAGAAGTCTGCTTGATATTGTTAATAAAACTATAAGACATTGATGGGTTTTAAGCAGAGAAATGGCATGATCAGATTTAATTTAAAAGCATATTTGCAGGGCGCCTGGGTGGCTCCCAGGTGGGTTAAAGCTTCTGCCTTCGGCTCAGGTCAAGATCCCAGTGCCCTGGGATTGAGCCTTGCATCACATTGGGCTCTCTGCTCAGCCGGGAGCCTGCTTCCTCCTCTCTCTCTCTCTGCCTGCCTCTCTACCTACTTCTGATCTCTGTCTGTCAAATAAATAAATAAAATCTTCTTTAAAAAAAAAAGCATATTTGCTCTTTTGTGGGAAATGTTATAGAAAGAAAAATAGTAGACATAAAGAAAAAAATTAATAAGCTATTTTCTAGGCAATAAAATGATAGTAAACTGAACTAAGACTTTTAAAAAGTGGAAATGGAGAATAAACAGATTTAGAGAATAATGTGAGGATATAGTCCCCAGAATTTACTGGAAGATTGGACACAGTGTGGAAAAGAAAGAAAGGAATTACACTTTTGCTTTCAGAAGAAATAACTAGATGGATTTTGATGCCATTTGCTAAGGTGGGAAAGAAAGAGAAGAATTTAAGGAAGAGATTAGGGTAGAAAATCACGAGCTTCTGCTTTTTTAACAGGTATGTTTGAGTGGTATATGAAAGACCTAATTGTGGTGTCAGATAAGTAGTTTGAAATACAAGTCAAGCCCTCAGGGATAAATACAAACATTTGAGAGTATCAGAATAATTACTGAATTTATACCTATGCCAAATGAAAAGATCACCTAAGAGGATATGTTAAAGAGGCAAAGAAAGGGTGCCTGGGTGGCACCATTAAATGTCTGACTCTTGATTTTGGTTCAGGTCATGTTCTCAGAGTCCTGAGATTGAGCCCTGCATCAGGCTTAGCGTGGAGCCTGCATGAGATTCTCTGTCTCCCTATCCCTCCAACCCCACTCCTGCTCATGCTCTTTCTCTCTGTAAAAACAGTAAACAAACAAACAAACACGGTACACAAACACACCCCCCCACACGTATGCACATGTATGCACAAACATGCCAGTAAAATGATTTATATATTTAATATGACAAACTCTCCAACTTCTATTTTAACTTAGATTAAGTTTGCATTTCTCCTTGACCTAATAATAGCAATAATAATACATTTATTATATCTTGCATTTTGCAAAAATCATATAATTTATTTTCACAAACAGTATTACATTTGAACACAGTGGGTAGTCCATGAGGAAACAAATGCTATATTAAAATTATTTTGGTAAAAAATAAATAAAATTATTTTGGTGATTTGAGTTATAGCTGTTTTGTTTTCCTATGCAGTGTTTTCTAGGTCTTTATTTTCTTTTACTAAGCATTTTTATTATTATTTCTTTGAACAATGTATTTATTTGGAAGAGAGAGAGAGATCACAAGAGAGAGAACACAAGCCAGGGGAGGGAGGTGGGGCCCAGAGGGAGAGGGATAAGAAGGGGAGCCCTGGACCCTGGGATCATGACCTGAGCTAAAGGCAGACATTTAACCAACTGAGTCACCCAGCCCTGATTTTCTTTTTAATTATACAAATTTTAAGAATATTGTAATAACAGTTAAAAGTTATTTATGCAATTTAAAAATTAATATAATTAATTTTCATTTATTAGAGGTGAGGCATCAGAAAAAATGTGTGGTATCTAACATTTGATGTCCATGCACTAAAAAAAATTAATGAATATCACTTTTTACCAGTTCCATGAACTCCATGGAAAACATTGATTTTGTTTTGTCAATAAGATATTTTGACATATTGACATATATTAACTGCTAAAAATATGTGAGTCTAGAGTCTTAATGTATTTGGAGAATTGTGGCAATAGAGATATTTGAATAAATGTGCTAGAAAAATAGATGATGGTTATGGGAAAATGAGATATCTAAAACCATATTTCAGAAGCTCTGTATTT
Organism: Taxidea taxus jeffersonii; assembly: GCA_003697995.1. Taxonomy (NCBI): domain Eukaryota; kingdom Metazoa; phylum Chordata; class Mammalia; order Carnivora; family Mustelidae; genus Taxidea; species Taxidea taxus. Next base: position 69,262 of record ML106418.1, read on the forward strand.
TTCTGGGGCTGGAAAAAAAAAAATGGTAAAAATGGCTGGCCAAGAGAAAAAAAAAGAAATATGAACAGAAGACCAAAGAACCAAAAAGGCAACATTTCAAATGATTTATTTATGTGGACACTGAAGTCACAAATGCACAGGATTTAGTAATTTATATTCTTGAATAAAAGAGCTTTAATAAGTAGACAAAAAGACAACAATAACAGAAAAATGGAAGAGGGATATAATTCAGTGGCATGAGCCTCAAGAATAGTGGTAGGTGTCTGAAGGCAGAAGACTAGAAAGCAAGTAGTGGAAACCAAAATACGAGAAGACACCAACCCAAGAACAAAGAACAAACAGCTTTGTTTTGAGAGGGCCACATTAAAGCTAACAGTATAAAGGGACAGGCAGTTTTTTGGAGAGCAAGAATACAAAGAATGTTCCTAGAAGAGATGGAACGTGTAGGCTAGTTTTCTGCTAAAGAACAAGGCTTCTGGGACGCCTGGGTGGCTCAGTTGGTTAAGTGGCTGCCTTCGGCTCAGGTCATGATCCCAGCGTCCTGGGATCGAGTCCCACATCAGGCTCCTTGCTCGGCAGGGAGCCTGCTTCTCCCTCTGCCTGTGCTTGTTCCCTCTCTCTCTCTCTCTCTGACAAATAAATAAATTAAAAAAAAAAAAAAAGAACAAGGCTTCTAAAGGGAAATGGGATGAGAGTAGGAGGACCAAATTAAGGGCTGGACAGAACAGCATGAGGTTTTATGTTTTTGTGAAGATGAAACATCTTGTAATCTAATTTCTAGTTATGACTGAGCTAAACAGGGATATGACATGTGATAGCATTGATCTATGTCTTGGAGAAAGAAGGACAACCAGAACTATTAATCTAGAACAGACTCTAATGTCAGTGATATGGAAGCTTATTAGATAGGAGTCCCACAAGGCTGGAACTAATGTGGCCATGCACAGTCAAAAGTTCCATGGTTCTAAGGCAGTGTGATAGCATTCACAAGCTGGTAGCAACTTTCCAGGACTTTGAACCATATAATGCTTCACCCACATCCAAGCATTTTTCACAACTTTTCTCAGGTCCTACTTCCTTTGGTGAAATTTTTCTCACCTCTCCAGACCATAGTGTTTGAACTTCCAGGCCACTTACTACTGTCTGCACCATTTTTCTCATTATTTAACACCATATGAAATACCCCTGGGAACTGCCACATATATACATGCAACTTATTGTTTTAAGTATTTAACACATTCATAAAATGCAGATACCTCATTTTATCCTTAGGATATACATCTCTCAAACTGCAAATTAAGGTCTACAAATAGCAACTCTTAATTTTCTGCAACTACACTCAGTCTTTGCCCATTCCTCTTAAGGGAAGAAATGTAATATGATCAATTACAGGTATATGCATATGTTTGTGGATTTCCTAAAAACAAATTGTACTTATAAGGTAGTTCACTAATTCTAGAATACTAGGTTAAGGAATTATGCTTTAAAATTTGAAGGCATAAATTTAAAAGAAATTAAGCATTATCTCATACAGCTAATAGTGGAAAACTTCATCTCAGAAGGATATGCATGCCAGTCATTCATTCAAGAGATATTTAGTATCTGCTATTGATTCTGATCTGTAATAGATACATGTAGGGGATAAACCTTGATAAGACACAATCATTTGTATTGGAAAGCTTTCAATGTATCAATACAAAGTATTTCTTATAAATAGGTGTTTTGTGTATATATTTATAACAATGATGGATCTATAAAATGATATTAGTATCTACTATCTAGAAGAAAAAGAAAGAGGAAGGAAGAGAGGGAGAAAGAAAGGAATTTGAAGCAAGTTTTCCCACTTTTAAGGACAGGGTTGAGAAAGAAAAACCACACCCTTCCATATGACCACCAAACCACTGCCATTAGCTAAAGATTAGACTCAGAATGAACAGATCAAGAATGGCAGATCTGTGGTTCTTAGGTTCCCAAGGCAGATATTTTCAGTAGCATTGATGTTTATCTGTTTTCACATGGAATGTGGATATAAGTCACAGTGTGTGACTCGACTACTTTTGAGTAGTTATCAAAACGTTTTTCTTGGGGTGGCACAGCCAGTTAAGTGTTGGACTCTTGGCTTCCACTCTGGTGGTGATCGCAGGGTCATGGGATCTAGCCCCATGTCAGGCTCCATGCTCAGAGTGGAATCTGGTTGAGAGTCGCTCCTCTCCCTCTGCTCCCTCCCACCCCTGCCACTGTGCTCTCTCTCCCTCTCTCTCCCTTTCTCTCTTTCTCAAATTAAATAAATAAATCTTGCCAAAATTTCTTTCTCAAACTACAACTTTCATTATATTAAAAATGAGTTATTAATTGAAAAAAGAAAAAAAGAATCTGCTATCCAAAACATGTATAAAACTGGTAGGCTCCATATATGATTCTTTAAAAGTGATAAAGATTGGGATTTGTCTAAATTATGATAGCTACATTTAAAATTATTGTTCCTATATCTATCCAACAAACACTACTACAATTCTATTAGGCATTAAGCACCTAGGAGATCTTAAAGTGTTTGTTTTTTTGTTTTGTTTTGTTTTTAATTTTTTTAAGCTTTTATTTATTTATTAGTTAGAGAGAGAGAGAGAGAGAGCACAGGCAGACAGAGAGGCAGGCAGAGGCAGAGGGAGAAGCAGGCTCCCTGCCGAGCAAGGAGCCCAATGTGGGACTCGATCCCAGGACACTGGGATCATGACCTGAGCCGAAGGCAGCCGCTTAACCAACTGAGCCACCCAGGCATCCCTTAAAGTGTTTGTTTATACTGATTTATATTTCCAAGTAGTTTATTCCAATCCAAAACCAGAAATAGTTAAATGTTTCTTCTGCTCTTTAACACACAGAAATTACTCTTCTACATAGGTATATAAGCAACAGTAGCTGATTTTAAAATAGTAAATAGGCAGGGGTAAAGGGAAAAAATGAATTTAAGGGCTTTTCAAAATTTATTTTAATAGTACATAGCAAAGACAACACAAAATTATCACAATTTTAGTAGTACTAGAATATTCTATGAAAGACATCTGTTCCTGGGTTTAAATGATGTAATTTTGAGATTAAACATGCGTTTTAGCAAACATAAAAAACCTAGAAGGGTCATGAAGAAACTAACAGCAACCAAAACAAGCTGGTTACAAAGTATGCCTTATTCAATTAAAGTTCAGATAAACCAGTGTGCACATACTGCAAATTTAAGATGTCCCTAGGCATCAGTAACTTGTATAACTAAACCTTACATAGTTGATTTTTTAAGGAACTCTAGCATTACCACAGTTTGTAGTCAATGTGCCTTTGAATGGGTCTTCTCAATTCTTGCTCTTTTCTCTTTTAGGTAAAAAGTTTTCCACTTTTTTTCCACTAAGCCAAGATATTAGTCAAGAAACTGCCTTAAAAGTAAATGGTAATGTCAGTTGGTTTCAAAGGAAAAGATCAACACTGAAAATAACATGTAGGTTGATACCTGCAACTTTAGATACGTGTGAGCTCATTGAAGGAATTCTCATTTTAGTTAATTTTCTTAGGATTAATCCTTACCTAATCTATATCTATGTCCTATGTCAAAATAGATACAATGGAAAATAGATAATAGATGAATAAACATACAGTATAATTTATCTCTAATATATAATTGATATATATATACATATGTATATATACACATGCGGAAAGCTTAACCAACAGAAATTTTATTTTTTTTAAGATTTTATTTATCTATCTGACAGAGAGAGAGAGTGAGAGAGGGCAAGCACAGTCAGGAGGAGTGGCAGAGGGAGAAGGAGAAGCAGGATCCCTGATGAGTAGAGAGCTGGACTTGGAGCTAGATCCTAGGACCCTGGAATCATGACATAAGCTGAAGGCAGATGCTTAATGACTGGGCCACCCAGGAACCCCAACCAACAGAAATTTTAATAGTATTCTTAGAGCATCATAATACCATTGCCCATTTATTTAGTGGGTTTCCCAAATTTTTTACTAAATTTGCATTTTTTAAAAAGATTTGTTTATTTATTTATTTGACACAGAGACAGAGATCACAAGTAGGCAGAGGCAGGCAGAGAGAGAGGGGGAAGCAGGCTCCCCGCTGAGCAGAGAGCCCAATGGGTGCTAACTCTATCCCAGGGTCCTGAGACCATGACCTGAGCTGAAGGCAGAGGCTTAGCCCTCTGAGCCACCCAGGTGCCCCTAAATTTGCATTTTAAATTGGGATTCAGACTCTTGATTGTCAAGAAAGAAAAAATAAACATATCCATATTCATTAGAACAGAGAAATTTATATAAAAATGAAAGGAAACAAAACCGACTATACCTACATTTAAACAACGAGCAAAGAGTAGTAAACCTTCCAAGCTGGGCCAATAAAAAGGATGCCTTGCAAGGAAACAGTAAACAAATACATTCTATGGAGTGGACGCTCATTTTCACTCACCTCATACTCAAGATATCACAATATTTAAAGGAAAAGAAAAATCTGAACTACCCTTACATATTTATATTTCCACCAGGAGAATTCATACAACTTTATTAAGATATGCAGGTTTTATTTGATAGTTAAGGTAATTCCATAACAAACTGTGAAAGAAAGACCCTGTCAGAGATAGTTTCTCTTTGTTCTTGCAATAAAAATACTGATGTAAAAAAATAAACTGCAGCTATTCTCCTGGGAAGTTAAAGGCAAAGATGGAAGTATGCTCCCTTCATCTTCTTCATCTATTCTCTGGATTAATTCAGCAATTCTCCCCAGAAATAGTACTAATTATATAAACAATAGTAAGTTCTCAGTCTGTGTGAGTTATTGTATTGGCTGGCTAGGGCTGCCCTAACAAAATACCACAGACTGGGTGCCTTAAACCACAAACATGTATTTTCTCACTGTTCTGGAGACAGAATGTCCAAGATAAAGGTGTCAGCATGTTTGATTTTTTCTGAAGCCTCTTTGTTTGGTTTGAAGTGGTTATCTTCTCTCAGTGTCCTCACATGATGTTTCCTCTGTGCCGGAGCATGCTTGGTGTCTCCAAATTTTCTATTTTTATAAGGACTCTAATCTGGTAGAATTAGGGCCCACCCTAATGGCCTCATTTCCCAACTTAATCACCTCTTTAAAGGCCTTATCTTTTTTTTTCTTTGTTCACTGAATATACAAAGATAGATTTATTTATAAATTCAATTAGCCAACATATAGTATATCATTAGTTTTTGATGCAGTGTTCAATAATTTATTAATTGCGTATAACACCCAGTGGTCATTACAACACGGGCCCTCCTTAATGCCTATCACCCAATTACCCCATCCTTATCTTCAAATACAGATATTCCAAAGGCAGTGGGGCTTGTGGCTTCAAATTATGAATTTTGAGAGGAATACAATTCAGCCCATAACAGTTAGTCTTACTGTTATTATCGTGATTATTACATTAGTCTAAAAACACACTTATTTTACTTGATATTCATAGTTACACTGAATGGTTAAGTATATCTCCATTTAACAAAAGGTTCAAAGACCTGAATTAAGATTTTTTAAAGAAGTAGAGAAACTAGAAAACCTCCACTGAAATTAAGTTCCTTTTGCAAAATAAGTACCAAGAAAAATTTCAGTGTAGATTACCTTCCCTATCATCATTCTTTCCAGCCTGCTGCTAGAAAATTCCAACTTGCAGCTAGAAGAAATCCTCCCTTCAAGCAGGCAGAGCACCCACACACAAACAAACAACCATAAATGATTGGTCTAGCAAAATTCTTCAATCCTTAGTTTTAAATTTTTTCCCCTTTGCTCAGAAGAATTCAAAGTTGATTCTGGGTAGCTGATGAGCATTTGGTTTTCATCACAGGACTTCTTGCATCAGGGTTTGGCTTTAATCTTTAGGAAAGAAAAGCCACCATGTTGAAAGTGGTCAAAAGATTTCACTAAGTACACGAGACTAAAACAGTCACCTTTGCTTAGAAGTGAAGTGGTAGTTTCCATGGCAGCAGGTTTGGGTAAGGAGAGCAGCCGCTACAGATTTCTTTAACTATGCCTTTCAGAAAGAAAAAAAAAAATCAGGTATTCAAACATATCATAAGCTATTAAATTAAGCTCAACAAATATACTTTGGGACCCTACTCTGTGGCCTCCATATTTATGAATGTCTTTATTTTACTTAAACTAAGCTCTTTTCAGGAGTTCCAGCATTTTCTCAAGTCCATAGGGAGCTCTCTACAGGCCTCTATATCACTTTATTCTATCAGACCACACAGATGCCTTTTCCCCTGTTTCTCTTTGCTTTTTTAATTTCATTCCTTTCCTTTTCTCCAAGGGATTAAAAAAAAAAAAAGATATCTTCTTGCTTATACTCAGGCAAAAATCTATTGAGTTCTGTTGTTTCAATTTAGAAGGAATTAGATGTAACCAAAACCTACTAAAGAAATATATAGAAAGCTATGATTAAAATGGTATATTTCAAGGGCACCTGAGTGGCGCAGTTGGTTAAGCATCTGCCTTTGGTCTTGTGCCCTGTCTGTCTTCCTGCTCAGCAGGGAGCCTGCTTCTCCCTCTCCCTTTGCCCACCCCCCACTTATGCTCTCTTTCTCTCTCTTTCTCACACTCTATCTCAAATAAATAAATACAACCTCAAAAAAATAAAACAAAATGGTATATTTCATCCTTTATAATATTCATCTCCTTGTGTTTCTTTGTTAGGAATAAAGACATGTAAGAATCGCTGATGAATTAAGCTGGCTGGAAGTGTTTGCTTGTTTTGTCACATTATGTTTTTGCCGACGACTCAAAAACTGTTAAATGACTTTATTGTTCTCTTGTTCCTACATGCCATATAATAGAAGACAGTTTTGAATTAATCTCTCTTACTGGTGTATATAAATGATATCTATAACATATTTTTTATATTTTTCCATATGGGTGACATTTGAGCTGTAAATATAATTTCCCTTTAAGACAGCATAACAACAATGACAAAAAGAAAACTACATTTCAAAATGAAAATCAATTCTACTATATAATAATGATTCAGGACACTTATGCCCTTTTTGCCCATTCCATCTCTTCCACTATTTTATAAACTGTATCTCTTCGTTTCTATCCTTCTGTAAGGAAGGGGCAATGTTGTAGCCTTGGTGATTTTCCGAATCTACCCAGAACCATGAAATGAGTGGTCCTTGTGGCCTTTTCACAATAGACATGCTGTGAACTGGTGTGTTTTCACACCTCCCCCCAAGCAGCAGCTCTAAGGTAATCCTCAGGCTCCGTTGTGGCACAGTGCCTGACAACACCAATTGATTCATATAGCCTATTTGCCAGTTGAAAAGAAAAAGTAGATGAGATTAGATCTGGCATTAAATTTACATATATTTATATATAGGGGTTGTGTTTTACCATGTTTATAAGATAAATTGTCTTCATACTAGAAAATAGGTGCAAATGAACCAGTTAATTTGTAACAGAACCTTATTAGCAAGTCTATGAATTGGCAGATGTTCTTTTTCTACTTACATATTGAGTTCAATGCTGGCATTAAACTCAATAATATATGCAAAGATGCAAACTTTGAGGTATTTTTAATACAAAAACCATATGCTGACCTTTTATTTTTTTTCCGTTGGTCAGAACATAGAAAATCAGCAGTAAGTTCTTAAGATATTATACAATCAATCTATTAGTTACATGTTTTCATGATTTCTGCCAGTTGGCACCAATATAAGAACTTTACTTACAATTTTATTTTATTTTTTAAATTTTTTTATTTTTTAATAAACATATAATGTATTATTAGCCCCAGGGGTACAGGTCTGTGAATCGCCAGGTTTACACACTTCACAGCACTCACCATAGCACATAGCCTCCCCAATGTCCATAACTCTACCACCCTCTCCCTACACCTCTACCCCCGACCCCCCTCAGTTTGTTTTGTGACATTAAGAGTCTCTTTTGGTTTGTCTCTCTCCCGATCCCATCTTGTTTCATTTATTCTTTTCCTATCCCCTTAACCCCCACCCCCGTCACATCTCCACTTCCTCATATCAGGGAGATCATATGATAATTGTTTTTCTCTGATTGACTTATTTCGCTAAACATAATACCCTCTAGTTCCATCCATGTCATCGCAAATGACAAGATTTCATTTCTTTTGATGGCTGGCTGCATAGTATTCCATTGTATATATATACCACCTCTTCTTTATTCATTCATCTGTTGATGGACATCTAGGTTCTTTCTATAGTTTGGCTATTGTGGCCATTGCTGCTATAAACATTCGGGTGCACGTGCCCCTCCGGATCACTACGTTTGTATCTTTAGGGTAAATACCCAGTGCAATTCCTGGGTCATAAGGTAGCTCTATTTTCAACTTTTTGAGGAACCTCCATGCTGTCTTCCAGAGTGGTTGCACCAGCTTGCATTCCCACCAACAGTGTAGGAGGGTTACCCTTTCTCTGCATCCTTGCCAGCATCTGTCATTTCCTGACTTGTTAATTTTAGCCATTCTGACTGGTGTGAGGTGGTATCTCATTGTGGTTTTGATTTGTGAGAAATGGGATTTTTAATAGATCAACAAACATTCTCTCATACTCTAGATCAGCAAACATTCTCTCATACTCTTTTATTATGAATCTTAAGACTTTTTTCCTAAGAGGTTATCCTATGTGTATAAAATAATCCTCCCTCCTACACCAACTATTTTTCCATAAATTTTTAAAAGCACAGCATCTTGAGATTGCTAGATTTTCAAGAAACATGAAAAGATTATTGGCTAAAAATAAGAAAATTAAATTATACATTGAAATTATTGATATTCAAATGCATACAAAATGGTACATTATACCAAAGTATTCAACTGCACTGAAAATCAATTTATTTAATATAAATAATGCTTGATGTGGGAGCATATTAATATATTTGATATATAGTAATAAAGAATCAGATCTCTAAGAGTTCCTAGACTCTATGAAGTCATTGAAATGGTCATGCCACAACCAAATATCCAAACAGCATTGCTAAACATTTTGAGTGAACAACAATGAAACATAATTAAATAACAGGGTTAAAATCATATGAATAATGTAATAAGCCTCAGAAATGTCTTTAACAAAAAAATAATAAGAAGAATACAAAAAAATTTTTTAGTATATAATAGTCCAATGATCTGGACCAAGTAGTAAAATTTCAGTAAATGCAGCACCCAAATCAGTACAGCAGCAATACTCTAATTGTTCTATTTTCAACATTTTCTTTACTTCCAATCTATTAGTAACTGTTGGTTGACCAATTTTCTCTCTGAAATGATGCTGCCACTCCTACCTCCAAGTCTCAGTTTATGCTTTCTTCACAAGGTAAGTTTTTGCCTTTCTCTCTCAGATCCAAAGCCACCCATTTTTTTAACCATTGTATTGAGAGAAAACTTGCTATGCATTTTAGTGAAAATGTGGTATCATATTATCATTATGAAAGACACATCTATTTCTTCATGTTCTTTTCAAATACAAGAAGAATTTTGACTGCTCTCTTCTTTCATATCCACAGACTGGGAATCAAATAAGGGAAAATTGTGACATCACAGACACTATGATCCAGAACTGCCTGTGCTCACCCATCATCCATAATTATAAGCTCCCCACTGCTGATCCTATCCCCTAAATCTAGGAAAGCGGCCTCAACAGTAACCTAGTGCTGGACTGTGTGCCACCCTCATGGAGGTGGCTGGTTCTCTGATTTTGTTTGTGGCCCAGAATCTCTGCATTGGCTCTTGACCTAGAGTTCAGGGGTTTTTTCCGTAGGTTTTGGATTGGTTGTCGTCTCTCCAGTATGATCCTTCAACATTATTTGACAATTTGGTTCTCATTCTCTTCATGGTTCTGACCTTCACTTTTCCTGCCTGCCCACTTTGTTGCTTCCCCTGTCACTCTGAACTACTCATCTGCTTCTTCATGCACCATTTTCTTTTGTTATCATATTATTTCTTAATCCTTAGCTTCTGAACTCTTCTCTAGTCTTACTTGACAAATCCTGTTCATCTGAGTAAAGTTCATCTTGCATTATAAAATCTATTACCAACTTTTAAAATAGTCTTTATCTTCCAAATATCAATTTTCATTTTACATAGCAGGTTATCATTTCCCCCTTCTTAATGATGAGAAAAGTGAGACTCAATAAACTTAGACCTTAGTTTCTCTGACTTCAAGTCTACTCTAGGTATTACAGTCGAGACATTTTTAAAATAGGATTCTCAGGACATACCCTAGAACTTCTGATTATAGTGACTTCCAGGGACTAAGCTGAGAGAATTCAACCATGAGCCAGGTCTGAGAGCCACGGTTCTACACATGTTGTCACTACCATATGATGTGTAACCTGCATTATAGGGTACACAACCCCTGAAATGAAATGTGGATCTTTTTTAAAACTGGCAGTGTGTTCTTACAGATTTGTGAGGTATAATTTACTCAGGGTCCTTCCGTGTACTATTCTCTTTATCTGAAGATTATGTTACACCTTCTAGATCATATATTATCCATATTTTCCTCTTTTACCCCAGACCCAAATTTGAAGAGCAGTTGGATAATCCCAGTAGTCTTGGAGTGAGAATTTTTCTCCTGAGCCACAAAAGACCTACATAAAGACAAAAATTATGACTATGAGATCATAATCATATGGACACTTACAAGTTTATATTATGCATTAGGAGAAAATAATAATACAGTGGCAGTGTGCTCTTTTAGTCATTAGCACAAAGAAGTATAAGCAACTGTATTGTTCCTATGAAGAGATCAAACTTTAACCTAACTACTCTAAAAATAAATCTTTCTATTGGAAAATAGCCATGAACATTTCTCATGACTTAAGGATATACTTCATTGTATCCCTATATTCCAACTAAAAACAAGAGGCAAAAATCATTAATTCATTCCTCTGAGACCTCCTAGGTACTTCATAGCTTGAAGTCAAATATTAATTTTTTAATGTAAATTGAGATGCATAGGATAGTTGTAGTTAATAATGATACTTGTACTCCTTAATCAAATGAATCATTAAACACTAAGATGTTTTAAGGGGATAGTGAATGAATCTTTATACTGATGGATTAAAAAAAAATTAAAACAAAGCATTTAGTTAGCTATTTACCAAACATGATAGTGACCATAATTTTTCTACATTTATGAAAGAGAGTGAAATAAGGAATAGAGATATCCAGTAACACTCTGAATCTATTAAGAACTTACTAGAAGATAGTGAGAAAACCCAGGATGTATGAGTGATGATTGCTCTCTAAATGCAACAGTGCCTCATGATGCTCACATCAATGTTCCTACTTTGCTTTCCCATTGTACCAAATTCTCTTAGTCAAGTGTCAGAAACACTATCAATTGTGTTTTTCTTACAAGTCAATAAAATAATCTAAAAACTGGTATTTTAAGTACAAAATAAATCAGCACAGTGATGGAAACCATCAACAAATTGAAAAGGCAACCTACTGAATGGAAGAAAGTATTTGCAAATCCTATATCTGATAAGGACCTAATGTCCGAAATGTATAAAGAACTTACATTCAATAGTAAAAAAACAAAACAAACAAAAAACCCCATAACAATCTAATTAAAAAATGTGCAGAAGATCTCAATACACAGTTTTACAAAGAAGACATACAGATGGCCAACAGGTACATGAAAAGTATACAACACCACTAATCATCAGGGAAATGTAAATCAAAACCACAACGTGATATGACCTCACATTATCAAAAAGGCAAGAAATTATAAGTGTTGGTGTGGCTGTGGAGAAAAGGAAAAACTTGTGGATTCTGTAGAAATATAAATTGGTGTAGCAACAATTTTGGAAGTTCCTCAAAAAATTAAAAATAGAACTATCACATAAACCAGCCATTCCACTTCTGGGTATTTATCCAAAGAGAACAAAATCAGTAACTCAAAAAGATATATGCACCTCCATATTCATTGAAGCACTACTAACAATAGCAAAGATGGAAACAACCTAAGTGTCTATGGACAGATGAATAGATAATGTGGGGGGTGTGTGTGTGTACGTGTGTGTAATGCTATTTAGTCATTAAAAAGGATTAAATATTTCCATTGCAACAACATGGTTAGACCTCAAGGGCATTATGCTAAGTGAAATAAGTCAGACAGAGAAAAACAAATACCATATGATCTCACTTACATGTGCAACCTAAAACAAAAACAAAAGCTTATAGATACAGAAAACAAACTAGTGGCTACCAGAGTTAAAAAGTGGGGGCATGGGGAAAATGAGTGAAGGGGGTCAAAAAGTACAAACTTCCAGTCATAAAATAATTAAGTCATGAGGATGTAATGCACAGCATGGTGACTATAATTAATAACAATGAAAATTGGTAGGAGAATAGGTCTTGAAAGTTCTAATCACAAGAACAAGAAAAAACAATCCTGCAACTATCTAAGTTGACAGATGTTAACTAGACTCATTTGGTCATCACCTTACAATGTATACAAATATCAAGCCATTATGTTGTACACCTTATATTCATATGATGGTATATGTCAATATACCTCATTATACACAGAGAGAGAGAAAGAGAGAGAAGACCAAATAAGGTATGTTGCTTTTGTTTGGTTATTTTATCTGTGGTAGCACTGTAAGAAAATAGATCTGGATCTTGGTTGGTCAAAACTTCACATAAAAGTTCTGAGTTGAATATAGTTGTTTTTGGAATAAACCCAAAGAAGGAAGAGAATCTACTTCTGAGATGGCAGCCCAAGAGGGCACTATGCCAGGAAAGAGTTTAAAAGCCAGGAAATGAATCAGGCTTGTGAATGGAAGGAGTCAAACACATCACTAAATCAGGAGGACCAGGCAGATGGAAAACCAGAAATATGTACCCAGCTCTAAAAAATGCCCATTGCAAAGGAGATTGAGGTCAGATGGGCTGGTGTTTTCCTGGTTTATTCTTCTATTCTACCATTCTTTTTATCCACAACATGCTGGGTCAGGGTAGTTTTCATTAAAGCAAGGCATATCTACTTTCATTATGTTGTGTTCCTTTAACAGAGAAACCGTGTTTTCTAAATTCTGACCTGTTGTCTGAAATTATGCTTTTTATGAACTCTAAAAAGTAGGCTAAGAGAAAGATCTCAGCATTTAATATAAATAGCATATTTTTTCAAGGATGGGGATTTGGCATATATACTAGTGTTGAATTTCTGAAAATTATTCATTCACTTATTCATAATGTATTTTTACCCTAGACGAAGCAGGATCGTGTCAAGTGCTAGAGTCTGCAAATTACCAAATGGCCACAGCCTATATTTAGTGAAGTAAATTTCAAAGGAAGAAGAAATTCTCTAGGTCTTCACTCATATTAATATTGTTCTAAGCAAGCTATTATGTATAAACCTGAGCAAAATAATAATAGTAATAATAATCTATGCCTTGAAGAGCTAAGCAAAAGGAGAACGTAACTAATTTGTTTTGTTCTGTTAAACTCCATTTACTTTAGTGTAAATGGAGTTTACAGTAAAGTAAATGGCCAAAAGATTGTCCTCTTTGCCTAACAACCTGATAGATAGTTTTATAAATCTTATATTTATAATTGACATTCAGACGAGGCATCTCTAAGAGGTATTTCAAAAATAAATCTCAAAATTAATATCCAATGACTTTTTAAGGTTTTTCTGCAAATCTGTAGTTAGAGTCAAACCCTCACCTTACTGAAATAATACTATTTTCTTTGCCATAAAATTTTCCAGTTATAAAAAATATATACACTTTTTCATCTGTTATGTTTTCTCTACTTCCATCTATAAGCTTTAACACTTTTGCTATGCTGGGGGAGGGGAGACAGAGGATGTCCAAGCTTTGCTTCATAAAGGCTTAGAAAATGGAGGGTCTGTAGGCAGAAAAACATTTCATTGAGTTAGTTTTAAAACACAAACCAAATTAAACCCTGACATTGGGAGGTTTATTATGGTTTCTTTTAATTTAACAAAGAGTCACTGATAAAGTAAAATACCTCTAAAATGGACATTTGAAAGTCAAAGATGTTTTTACTTCTCCACTAATAAAAAGGTGAAGACACTTGGAAATTGAGTTTCTTTGTATATGTTTGAGGTATGTTTAATTTTCTACTACTTTAGAGTTTAATTTTCCTACTTATTATAATACTTAGTTATAAAAATGCTTACAATAAGCATATATGTATACTTTAAATCCTTACAATAACACTATGAGACAATTATTATCCTTATTTTATGGATTGAGAAACTAAAAAACAAAAAAAAATGCAAATAATTTGTCATGAAAGTTATTGGCTTATATTTCAATGGTGTCACTAATATTCACTGTTCAAATATGACAAGTGAACTATCTTTTTATTAAAATATTTTATTTATTTTATTTGTCAGAGAGAGAGAGCTCAGGTAGACAGAGTGGGAGGTAGAGGCAGAGGGAGAGGGAGAAGCAGGCTCCCTGCTGAGCAAGGAGCCCGATGTGGGACTCGATCCCAGGACAGTTGGATCATGACCTGAGCCGAAGGCAGCTGCTTAACCAACTGAGCCACCCAGGTGTCCCAAGTAAATGATTTCTTTGAAAAGTAAACTATTTCTTGAAGGACTGCCATGTAATAAGAGAAAGATAAGAGAAAGAAGAAGAGAAAGAGGAATTTTATTCCTAATTATTGATTTTTGAAGTTAAAATATAATTACTGATTTAATATACTCTGCTTCCTTGTAGTTGAACAACCAGATACAATGTGCATCTAAGTTTAGGATCAAACTCAAGTGAGGCATTTTCATTAGAATATAACACATCTAAGTATAAATCATTATTTGAAAACTTTTCACCTAGCATAGCATATATAAATAGCAAAGATTTTTATATGACGCAAAATAGATACAAGTGTCTTTCTTTTTCTTGACTCTTTTCTTTCTATAATTGATTTTTCTTTTCTCCAAATATAAGTATTTTTTAAATTATATTTATTGACTTTATACCTGCATCAAATCCAAAAAGTATTGAATTGTTACCTGTAAATACTTGCGTAATGGCAATTTCTTAATGTTAAAGTAGCCATCCTTAATAAGGGTTACACAATCATATATGGTCTAGGCAAGTCTTTGTCAGTTTTAAAATAACACAGTCCTACTCAGGATGTAGTAAGAACGCAAAACTCCACCCAGGTGTGGGATATAAAGCGTGATCATTTCCTGAGAGAGGGCTTAGAGCCCATTCTTCCCAGATGCTTCAGTATTTTTTTAGCAGTCTTCTATTTGCTTCTTCCACAGGGAACAGCAGAATTCCAAGCATCTCCCTTACAACCTTCAAAGTAAGATTTCCATCATTTGCAACAACTATTGTGATTGTGAAAAGCTACCATCAAAATTTGCTCAGAGGCCATTGCAAATCACAGGGAATCGTTTTGTTGCCAAATGCTGACTCTGGTAATCTAACTAGGTTAGTAGGTCATTGAAAATTTTTTCCCTCATTTTAAGCAAATCTTTTATTAAGGGGCAAAATGCCATAACCAAATATCAACAGCTCAGTTTTTCTGTGGTTTTTAAGAACTAGCTACAGAAAAATAACAAGTCTTTGAACTACATGTTAGAGCTTGAAAAAATCCATGCCTTGTCTCATCTGTCTCTATGTATGCTAGCAATAGTAGAGTGACGAATGCCCTTTTCTGCCCCTGTGTCCTCCTAATTTTCTTTACTCACTGGACCAACTTGCAATATGGATAAAGATAGCTTCTGCTCTTTTTTTATTACAATAATGGTGAAAAATCCTTAATTTTTCCCTTGTTGCCTCTACGTTCTTCTGTATTTTTTAGCACTGAGACTTGTTTGTGCTTGGTTTTTCTATTTACACAATTCCATTATGAATAATCTGATTAATCTTGTTTATTTCAAGTATTCCCCACCCCTTTTATAAATTCTCTGTGCAACTCAGATTCTCATGTTCCTTTTGTTTTCAATTAAAAGATAAAATTATTTATTGAACAAGAAAGGAAAAGGCAGCAAAATGTGGTTGAAATCACTAGACCTGAGGGCGAAGGCCTAAGTCTAAAATCCAACTCATTCATTCAGACTTTGTCCACAATAACTGTTTTTAAATTTCCAGTTCTGTGACAGATAATGAAAGAATATGGTACACAAAATATTTATTGTCCCCACTCTGTGACACAGTCTGGTGGGGAACTCAAGTGATAACCAGATAATCACACAAATAAAAATGTAATTACAAAATGTGATAAATGCATAGGTTGTAGAACTTGACTACACCAGAGAAGCTGAGGAACGCTTCTTGGAGGGAACAACACCTAACCTGAGATATGAAATAACAGGGGAGTAGGGTCAGGAACAAGGAAGATTGGTCCAGGCAAGAGAAAGTGTTAGGGAAAGTCTTGAAGCAAAGTAACTTATTTATTTTTTTTATTTTTAAATATTTTATTTATTTGACAAAGAGAGAGAGAGAGTAAGCAGAAGCAGGGGGAGCAGCAGAAAAAGAGGGAGAAGGAGATGGAGAACCAGATTCCCCACCGAGTAGGGAGCCTACTATGGGGCTCCATTCCAGGACCCTGGGATCATGACCTGAGCTGAAGGCAGACGCTTAACTGACTGAGCCACCGAGGCACCTTCACAGAGTAGTTTAAATAAGGAATTCTAAGCCTCTAGATAAGAGAAAGAGAGGTTCCAGGTATCCCAAAGGATACCTGTGATATCTTGTAGTATCTACTAGGAGTTGTTAGTGATTTTGGTCTCAATGTTAATAGCAACATGAAGAAATTGAACTCATGTGATCACCCATTTGCATTTTAAAAGAATTACTGTGCCAACTCTGTGGAGAATGGATTAGGAAGATACAAGAGCAGAATCAGGGAAGAAACCATTACAGGAATACAGAATGTAGATCATGGCCATTTGATCAGTAGAAGGAGAGAAAAACAAATGGATTCAGAATATACTTCACTTGAAAAATAAAACCAGTAGGATTTCATGATAGATTAGATGTGGTAAATGAGAGTGTGAGCAGGGACTTGCAAATTTGGGGCTTGCATATCACCACTGACTGAAATAGAACATTTTTTCAAGAAAGATCATAAGTTTGGCTTTAGACTGCTATATTCGAAACTGAGGCTTATAAGGGGTATCTATAAAATGAGAGAGTGAGCAAATCATCTCCAAGATTCCCTTTCAGCTACATACTTTTGGTTTTTTCTTCTATGTCTTTTAAATCTTATCTATAGGAAAAAGCAGGAAATGGAATGTCCTTGTTCTAATAAGTTCCTTGATAATAATCAGAAAATTTTAGAACTGGGAAAGAAGTAACTTTACCCTAATGTTGACTAAGTATATTTTCAAGTGTACTTTCAAAAAATGACTTTTGGAATTCAATCTGTCAACTATAGTTTATTATTTTGGCCTCTAAACTAAATACAGTATTAAATTCCCTATCCATTTTTTTTTTTTTTTGCCAGTGGTTCTCAAACACTATTATAGGTCTCTGTTCCATGGAGAAGAGGAGTAATAACAAAGAATTGGCTAAAAAAAAAAAAAGAAAGAAAGAAAGAAATGCTGTTAAAAAGTAGAAAAGTAGGGGCACTTGGGTGGCTCAGTTGGTTAAGTGTCTGACCCTTGATTTCAGCACAGGCCATGATCTCAGGGTGGTGGGATCAAGCTCCACATCATGCTTCACACGCAGTTGGGAGTCTGCTTGTCTCTCTCTTTCTCTCTCTCTCTCTCCTCCCCTCACTTGTGCTCTGTCCCTCTCTAAAACAAATAAACAAATCTCTAAAAAATAGTAGCAAATCAGCACACACACAAAAATAAAAGGTCAGTGAAAGTAAATTTTAAGGTCAAGTCTACAAATGTATTAAATAATGCACACATTCCAGGAAGTATAATTCATGATTAGTTCAAGGCAACACTACATTTGCAGTGATAATACAGAATCCTTCCTGAAAATGGTAATAATCCCAACCACCTACATGGACATGTCAAAAGAATTTGGCTGCTGTAATAAGTAGCTTCTAAAATGGCTTTCAGTGATCCCCATTCCTTGGAATCACACCCTTGAACATAAAAAATCTGGTCTTTCTGGACTATACTTGAGACCTAACTCCATATCTAACTAAAAGGTGAGAGCCCATCAGAAAAATTTTACTCACTCATACTATTTGCAGAGCAGAGCATCCATTTTTTTTTTAGCTCTTCTCCAAAAGATTCAACTGTCAGTAGGAAGAGGCAAGTGCAAATGCTAGCTATGACCAAAACTTTTAATTTCCTACCCAAAAATTATATACATTTTAAAAATACCTCCATGTTCTCTCATGAGAATATCATTCATCTCCACATGAACTCTGAGAAATCTTGGAAGGATAGAAATATCACGTTAACATGGTAGTCACACTTCGAGGTTCCTGGGATTTGCCAATTATTTCGTATAATTCATACAACTTCATAAAGAGCATTAAATAGCACCCTAATAAAAAACCTGGGACACTTAGAGAAGCACATTATTCAAGGTTTTATCTAGCAATTGATAGAACAGGGCTTGTATATGAGTCTGTCAGTTTCTGAACTGCCTTTTCCCCATGGCTCTATTCTCATCCCTCAAAGATATGCTTGAAGAAGGCAGCTCCCAACTACCCAAGGGATCTTTCAGGCCCTTTCAGATGTCACCAGCTATCATAAATCCTTGTTTCCTCACAGGACCAGTAGCAGATTTCCTTGCATCTTTCATTATTAGCAATGCATCTGATTATTTTAGAATTCTCCAAAAAGTATTAGATTATCTTTTCAAAGGAAGAACTCCTTCAAAGGATGTCTTTCCAGTGATACAGAATGGTTTTTCTTTGTATCTTCTGTCAATTTCTTCTCTTTCTCTCTTTGTCTATCTCTCCTACAGCCAGATGTGTATTTCTTTCACATTACTGAAGTGTTTACATTCTATTTTGGTTTTATGTCCTCCATTAACTCTAGCAACACTTTCATCTCTAGACCCTCAGAACCGTGTGGGGGAAGTGCTCATTAAGCCTTTTCCCTCTCTCAAGCATGCCGTATAGTCTGGTTAAGATGCTGGCATTCACCTTCAGCAGGAAGGAGGAACTCTCCCACCAGCCCCTTAAACAGTCTTCCAGCTTCCATCTTCCCAGTTAGGGCTGCCATCTGTAATAAAAATCTTGCCTCTTAGGGCACAGCACTTAACAACTTGCTTGGCTAACTATGCAATAGGAAACAGACACATAAATGGTTTTCTATGTACGCTAGTTTGGACAGGGCTTCATATTAAGTTTCCATACAGGAATGAATGGGTAGAGATGACAAGGGTTTTTTTTTTTTTTTTTAATTTGGGCTCTATCCCCCTCCTATACAGGAAAGAGTCTCTGCTGAGCCAGCTAGCTGCATATTAATTCTTTAACCCACCCTTTCTGGAGAGGAGACTGTTCTCTCAGTTGAGCAAGCCTTTGAGTAATGAAACTGGCCTCTGAGTTCAACCCACAATTGTTTTCTGCGATAATATTGCCAGTTGAGAAAGACTTGGCTAGATAGTTAGAATTCCATTAACCTCTATTCTAGTGTTTGCCATAATATACTTCTTAAATATTTGTTGAGTGAAAATGTAAGAGTAAATTAACAAATATGAGAGTTATGTTATCCTAGTGTGCCTGTCGAAGACAACAGCATTTTTTTCCAGCAAGACATTTGATGGAATTTAGTAGCATCAGGAGGTGCCAACCAATCTCTCTTTTCTGAAGGTGGGGATGGGCATTTAACTGAGGCATTTTTAGAAGCTAAGAAGAAATACCATATATCCCAGGACTTTCATATTCACTGAAGATAGACATAATATAGGAAGGAACTTTGTTTCATACAACATCAGTTTCCATGGCCCTCTTTTCCTTCAGTTAGTGTTTATTAAGAACTTGGTATGGAGCAGGCACTGTGGTAAGCCCTGGGCCTAGAATAGTGAACAAAACCTGACCTAGTCCCTATTCCAGTGTGGGGATTGGCATTAGCCAAATACAATGTCTTTGTAAGCTGAAATAAAGATTTTGGACAAAAAGGAATATGGAGTAGATGAGAAGAAGGACAGGTATATATGATGATATCTGTGATTTTTGTTTCAAAGTAATCGTTGAATGTAGAAAATCAATTGGAGAAAAGCCAAGTAATTACTCACTAGCAAAATGTTCTAATGTCATTTTGCAAGGGAACTGACTTTTCAGATTAGTTAATGAAAGTACACATAGGAGAAACCTCATTTTATGTGCACTTGTCTGGAATTTGAAAAAGAAGTTTTATATTCCATGAGGGAAAACATGTAAGCTGGGCAACATTCAGGCAAAGCTGCTCTATGTTCATGGTATTTTTGGTGTTTACTGTCTATTCTTTTCATGCATGTTTTAACTGGAGTAGGGTCTGAGTGGGTGGTAAGCAACCACCCTTCGTTAAAACTTGTTCTACTCATTTGCTCTATGAAGTTTCAGAATACAGCTACCCATGGGACTAGATTCAATTAGTTATTATTTGTGAATCAACGTATTAGGTCAACACGGATCCTTAAAATAAACCATAATATAAAATATACCATCATAACAGATTTCTCTAGTTAGTCCAGAAAATGACATTGACAGGAAATTCAGCTAATAGACATGATATAGAAATGTTAGATTAGAATAGTACTAAAAAACAACTTTCTACTGAAAGTAATTTAAATAAAATATATTTCAAAATGTTTAATGAGATAACTCTCCCTACATTTTTGTATATGTGCTGTCTCTGAGATTCCATTATTCTTCCACTATTCTTCTATGATCTTTTCCTATTTAACCTCAAATTAATTGAAACACCACTATTTGCTTACCATTCCCTACACAGTTTAAACTTTAGAAAGTCTCTGACATTTTATTTACCTCCTTCCTTTGCATTTGATCTTTTCTACTTCACAAAGTATGAACTAGAAATATTCTCATTACAAACGTCATCTAAGTTTACCACACTAAGGGGAAGTATGCTTAATGCAAATCAGAATTATTTTCTATCTATCAATTATTAATTTGAAAAACACTCATCATACTAGCTGTATACATGTTACATACTGGTTATTTTGTGTTGAATTCAAATACACATAAATTATAGTTCCACAAAGAGATAATATATGATTAAATGTACATTTACATGTAAATTTTTATAAAAACTATTTTTTAAAGATATATTTACTTATTTATTTGACAGAGAGATCACAAGTAAGCAGAGGGGCAGGCAGAGAGAAAGAGGGGAAAGCAGGCTCCCCGCTGAGCAGAGAGCCCAATGCGGGGCTCGATCCCAGGACCCTGAGATCATGACCTGAGCCGAAGACAGAGGCTTAACCCACTGAGCCACCCAGGCACCCCTAAAAACTATTAACATATCATAAAGTACAGATTCCTTAAAATCATTCCAAATTTATGAATGTTACAAAACTAGTTTTGATGTGGTATTAAACTGAAACAAACAATAAATACACTCAATTTCTTTTCAAAGGTTTTTAAGGAGCATATAGGGGTTTTTTTCTAGATTATTTATTTATTTATATTTTATATTTTTTTTTTTTGAGAGAGAGAGAGAGCGTGCCCGCAGAGGGAGATGGAGAGAACCTCAAGCAGACTCCCTGCTGAAAGAGGACTCTATCCCAGGACCCCTAGATCATGACCTGAACTGAAATCAAGAGTTGGATGCTTAACTGACTGAGCCACCCAGGCGCCCCAAGGAGAATATAGTTTATAAAACACTTTGTGGATCAAAATCCTCAATATGCTAATAGAAACATCTGCAGAAAATCTGTTTTTTTTTTAATTTATTGTGGTAAGTAAAAACAAGATAGCCACAATAGGAAACATGTCTTATAAAACCTTATTTTTATGAGCCAGATCTTCAATATTAAAAGGAAATTATATCAATTGCAATAACATTTAAGGCACTGAAGTGCTCTTCTCATGAGATTATTTTAATATGAAAAGCTGATAACACTTTTTATTTAACAGGGAATGCTGTTTTAAAAGGCATTTGAAAAAAATCTTATCAGCAAAATTAATGCTCTCCATTTTGGACAAGAAATATTGCAAATCATGTGCATTTGTTTTAATATCGCCAAAACACGGTGTTATTGCGTCAGCTGATCCACTGACTTAAAATCAAATGCTTCCTAAGAGTTGGGCATGGGGAGGCTAAGCAGGGGAAGGAGAGGTTCCCCTCAAGAACTCATCATAATATAAGAATATATTCTTTACCAAATCTACTTATTTTCTCAAAAATTAAATTCTTTCTGAATAATTGTGCATAAAAACTCATCTTGCTAGTGATATACTTATGGAGTGCTGAGTTTTAATTGTTTTTAAATTAAAATCTTCTGGCCTTTAATTATAAACAAGAAGGAAGACACCTGCTTTAAAAAAGAATAATCAAGAACATGTAGTGAAAAAGGAAAGCAGGAAAGCAGAGGCAAGAGGCCTGTACTTTTATTGACTCTTTAGTCACTGATTTGCTCTGTGACCTTGAAAAGTTAAGGAATGACTTGAAGCCAGACTCTCTTTACTCATTTGTGAAGTGAATACATGGTAATGGTTACCAGCTGTTTCCAGGATTGATGAGTTTGGGTGTGATCCTCGCATGTTACAGAAATACACCCCAGCTAGGCCTGGCTGAGCCTATTACCAAAAGGGATGGGGTATTTCACGAAGCATCAGGCCTGTGCCAGGCACCACACAGGATGCCACCCAGCTGAAAGTGGTCCAAGATGGCAACTAGAAGGATCCTGAACCTGCCTCCTGCAGACATACCAAATCTAGAGCTACCCATGGAACAATTCCCTCAGAAAAACACCTGAAAACTTGCTAAACATTTCCTTCTCAGCAGTCAATGAGAAAAGGGGAGGAGAGACTGGGACGCGGTCTTGTCATAAACCCCAGCCCCAGCAAAGGAACCCATAATCAGAAGAGAACTTACAAATCCAGAGCTTCTTTCTGAGGCAGGTATGGTTGGCATATCACATCAGGACCTCAACTTTTACAATCTGCACCTGAGAGATAAGACCCCGAAATATCTCACTTTGAAAACCAATAGGGCTTTTGTCCACAAGACCCAAAGGGCTATAGCAAACTGAGAAACTGCCCTTTAAGGGATCATGTGCTGACCTACTCGACCCAGGACCCCAAGTAGAAAGTTTGCAAGACACCAAACCTGTATGTGAAGGAGATCCATTTGCTAATCTTAGAGTGTCCACCAAGTGGACCGTGGCCTGTTAGGATACTCTTTGGGGGCTAAGGTGCAGGCAGGTGTAATTTTTGAGCTCTCTCTCTCTTCCTTGTTAAAGCCAGTGTCAGGGAACTTTTTTTTTTTTTTTTTTTTTTTTTTTTTAATCCTTGTGGATGTTTTCTTCATGCTCTCCCTCTGCAATACTCCACAATGCCAGTTTCTTTGGGGTGGGGCGGGGGTGGGGGGCATTTATACACACAGCTGATGCCCTGGTTTTTATGTCTGGTGTTTTTTGCAGCTGCAGCCCAGGGAGCACCCTTTGATCTCCTGGCTCTCGTGGTCAGGGGTACTTGCATTCCTGGATCCCATGAAACTCTAACAGTCAGACCGTCTTTCACAGAGTCAGGGCACTGCACAGATAGCAACTAAAACACACCCCCTGTTTTTCTGAGAAAGAGGCCTGTTTGGTTGTCTGGGAGCTTCGGGCTGAAGGGTAGGCTTCTGGTTGAGCTCACGTCATAGGAACTTACAGAGGTGCTCTCAGGGAAGGAGGTCAGCAGACTCAGGCTCTGTGCTTTCCCTCTGCCTTGCTCCTTCTCATTGGTATCTTTCCAGGAAGGATCTTATACCTTTGTCTGATGCCCTGATTTTTGTAGCTGCTGCTAGAGGACACCTCTACATCACCTGGTTCTAGTGTCCAGCAGGGCTTATGCTCACAGGTCCTACAGGACTGTGTATATTTTCATACTTTAAAAGTTGTTGCCCAAGGCTTTGGCTTCCAATCAGTCTGATTCTAGATGCTGAGATCTCCCCCTCTGGGACACTGACAGGTCTTGGGACACCCTCACAACCAGAACCCATGAAAAATAAAATAGGTTAATCAGATAATTACAGAGATTCAAAAGACTACCAAGAGCTTGGGCAAGGTTCAAATGATAATGTTCATCTCTCCTACCTGAAGCTATTATTTCAAGACTGAAAGAGGTGGCTGTTACACCTAATACATAGAAACATGGAGATTCAAGCAGAATGAGGAAATACGGGAATAGGTTCTAAACGAAAGCACAAGACAAAACCTCCAGAAAGAAACGAAACAGAGATAAGCAGAGAAGAGTTCAGAGTAATAGTCATAAAATTGCTCACCAAACTTGGAAGTAGAATGAATGAACACAGTAAGAACTTTAAGAACATGACAGAGGGACGCCTGGGTGGCTCAGTTGGTTAAGCAGCTGCCTTCGGCTCAGGTCATGATCCCAGCGTCCTGGGATCGAGTCCCACATCGGGCTCCTTGCTTGGCAGGGAGCCTGCTTCTCCCTCTGCCTCTGCCTGCCACTCTGTCTGCCTGTGCTCGCTCTCTCTCCTCTCTCTCTAACAAATAAATAAATAAAATCTTAAAAAAAAAAAAAAAAGAACATGACAGAAAATATAAAAAAGTACCAAACAGAAGTCACAGAGCAAAAGAATACAATAACTGAACTGAAAATTACACTAGAGGAGCTCAACAGCAGACTGGATGAAGACTGGATGAAGCAGAAGAAAGGCAGGTTGGGTGAGTGTGCAGAGAAGGACATTGGGCACACTGGGAGAAAAGCCCTCTCCTAGTCACTGCAGAACCAGGAGCAGAGAGGGCAACAGGGAAAGCAGGGAGAAAAAGAGAAAAGAGAGACAAAAATCTAGCACATTTTGATCACCACTATAAAATGCAGATAGACATAGTACTTCAAGGTAAAATTATGAGAATTAAAGAACTTGACTCCTTTTGGAAAAACCTTAACAAAATTCCTGAAATATGAAAGTGCTAAGAAAAATTGGTTTTATGGAGGTGGCTTGGGATCCAGACTGACTAGGTTCAGATTCCTGTTCCAGTATATGATTTATGTAATTAATTAATTAATTAATTTCCTTTTGTCTCAGTTTCCTTAGTTATAAAATGAAAGTAATAATACTAGCCACTCATAGGGCTGATGCAAGGATAAATATATTAATAACCACATAGCACAAAGAACGGTGCCTGGCACCACTAAGCCATTCAATAAATGTTATAGTTACAGTGAGCTTATCACTTTCTGCCAGATTCTGTGCATGATGCTTTCACAAGATTATCTCATTTTCCATGTCCAATTAATGTTCTCTGGGGCAAAAAAGGCTATATGGTAATTTGTATTCTCTTTGAAAAAGATATCATGAGGATAGTATTACATTTATGACTCAAAGAAATCTAATATAAAATAATTTTAAAGTAGATAGCACTGTACAGTATGCTATTACTAATCTTAAAATACCACAATGAAAAAATCCATTGATGTTTTATTTATTCCACAAATATTTACTGTTTATTCACTATATACCAGACATATGCTGAAACTCTCTATGCAGAATATTAAAGAGATTTCTTTTGAAAAGCTCTTCTTATTATCTGACAAAGGTTAAGGTCAGAATAAACTTTCTACCAAGTACATTATATTCATTAATTGTATTCCCATTATATTCATTAATTTTCCCCTGCAGTTTTATACTTCCTTTCTAAGAAGACATTCAGCTTCCTGTTTTCTTCTCACTTTGGTCTTTGCAATCAGCCCTTGTTGGTCTTTCCATTCCCATCTCAAGATGCTTCTCCTTTAGGAAGGCTCTATCAATTCTGATTCTTTGTATCATGGCCTGAGCTCAGAGCCAAATTAACTATAGCAGAAGGATTGTTGCTGTATAACAAACCCTATCCAAACTGAGTAGTCTGAAATAACAGTCACTTCATTTGCTCCTGGTTCTGTGAATAAACTGGGCAATTATGGTCTGGGCCTGCTTGATGGATCTCTATGGTTAGATGGTAACTCAGCTGTGCTCATGGTCCAGAATGGCCTTATTTATAGCTAGGTGGTTCTAGTATGCCTCATCTCTGGAAGAAGGGATGACTTGTCTTTGCTTCATGTAATTTCCCATCCTCCAGTAGGCTATTACTGGCTTCTACCCACAAGTTTGGAAAAACAGAAAGAGAAAAGGCAAGTCCCCAGATACAAGCACTTTTTAAGCCTCTGCTAATATCAAGTTCACTTGTGTCCTACTGACCAAAAGAAGTCATACAGTCAAGCTCACATTCAAGGAGAGGAAAAA
>ML106418.1:96007-111329 GCA_003697995.1 Taxidea taxus jeffersonii
ATGGCTGGGGTCTGATCCCACACTGGGTTAGGACCTCATTTTAGACTGTCAGAGATATACATCATCTTCCAGCACTCATTGCAATTTTAACTAATCACCATTATCAGTTCTCCCAGCAAACTGCAATTTCCATAAAGGCATGCACCATGCCTATTTTGTACCCTGTTGTATGTGTCACTAATGACTGACTAATAGTGGACCCTTATGGGGGTTAATTGAATGAATGGCAAATCAGGAGAGAGGAAATAACAAAAAGATAAGTATACAAACATACCTTTGAAATTGATTAAGAGGATGTGAGCTAAGTAAGGGAATAAATAGTAGATAGGCCTGCCTGCAAGAGTTAACAAAGGAAATGGTTATCCACTGAAAGAATAACAAATAAAGATGTATTTTGTAGAAATTAAAGTAGAAGAAGGGTATGAGCAAAGATTCACCATTTTGAGGATTAGAAGGTCCAAAGTGAAACTGAGCCCAAGGGTGGCTACAGTGGAGTTAAGTAGGACATTGGGCAATGAAAGTAGTTGATAAATCAAAAGGCCAGAAATAGTACAGTAGGGCTGGGCAAGAGGGGCACCTGTCCTGGGTTCCCACCCTGTGAGAGACTATTGTCTGGCCATCCTCCAGTCATGCTCCTTCCCAAAAGGCAGGGAGCCCACCAAGAATCCATATACCTCCTTCGAGATTATGTTTGGAATGTCTGGAACCTGGAAATTCCATGCAAAGATCACTCTCCATGTCTGTCCTCCTGAGGGTGGGTCACACAGCTACAGTATGCTCTCTGGATGAAGGGGACAGCAAGACAGGACTGTTGAAGGGCAGTCTGGCCACATGGTCTAGAGGGTCTACATACTTTTACAAGAGTCTTGTTGTATAGAAACAGGATCAGGGGAAGAAAGAAAAAAGAGTGAACAAGGACTGGGGACCACCTAACCCACCAACTAGGAACATGGAACTCTGACAAATCCAGGAATTCTAATCTTGAATCAGGCTTCCAGCTCTCAAATTAGTACCTTTGTTTCTCATATATATTCCTTTGCTCTCCCTATAAAAAAAAGAGAACGCAAGCTTTCTAGGGCAGAAATAAGTTGGACAGAAGCTAAACTGATGAAGTTAGAGATTTCAAACTGAGTCTTGACTTATTAGCTTGACTTATAACTATTAAATATTTAAATATATGGCATATAGACATCCACTTTTAATCTTGACACCAGCCCTGCAATGTTAGGGGTGGGCCTACCCAGGATGTATACTTATACTAGAAATCTACGATTCTAAAATGATCTTTCACTGTGGGTTGATCTTGGCTGGTTATGGACTTCTCAGTATCCATAATTTGTTTTTATGTGGAAAGTTAACTAGACTATTCCACAACCATTGGCTTAGGTTTAGAGTTCCACCTACTCTTTTCAGATGGACGCTGAGTCATGTATTTGCTCAGGAATCCCTAGAGGCTAGAGGTTTTCTGAACTCAGAGAAATTAATAAAATTAGGCAGAGAAGAAGAACATAGAGGCATATGGTATTAGATGACTTCAAAACACTTTCATGTATATTGTCCTAATATGGTTCTTAGAACTACTGTGTAAAAATAGAGAGGGAAGATATTACTTCCTTACTTGACAACTGAGAAACTGAAACTCCAAGAGCTTGTGCCATGGTGGTTAGCAGAACTAGAATTTGAAACTAATTTTCAAATATCCTTTTCTTTTTCAAGTAAGGAAAGAGGTGATATACTTACAAAAATTGAGGGTTTTTTCCTTAACAAAATAAGATATGTAAACCTACAGTGAATACATATATGTAATCTTACCATGAGAAGATGGCATAAGCACTTTTTGAAAAAATACAAATTCCTTTAAGTTGGTTTTCTGTTTGAAATCTCTCTGACTTCATCAGTTTGGCAGGTGTCCAACTGGCTTATGCCCTAGAAATCCTGTACTTTCTTTTATTAATGGGAGAGAAAGGGAACAAAAAAAAGTGAACCAAAGGATATAATTTTAGGGATAGTTTTTATCTAATTCTTTATTTTTACTTGAGGTCACTGAGACTCAGAAAAGATAAGTCAGTTGGCCTAAATCTCAGAGAGATAGAAGGAAGAGCTAGCATGAAACCACATCAGATCCAGATCTCTGAGTTTTCCCCCTCTCTGTGTCCTATGTAATAGTCTTTACTTCCTCCAGTTATTTTTATTCTTTTTTTCTTGTTACCTTCTATTCTTTTTGACATGGTCTCTGCTACTAGTTTGAAATCATATATAAGATATGCATACATATATCTTATATGTTAACATATATTTTTGTGTATATATAGTTCTGGTGTATAAAATATTTCACATTATTATTTTCACTATGCATTACTTTAGATGCATATTTTATATCCCTTATTATAATCATAATTATCATTTCTAGTTGTCATAGCATTGCATCAGGTTGATGACTCAATTTATTTAACCCATTTTCTATCACTTAACACTAAGATTTCTATTGTAGATAGTGCTCCAATGACCAGTTTTATTAACTATTTCTTTTATTCTACTACATTATTTTCTTAGGATAAAACGTCAAAGAATGATACTACTGAGCTAATATGTAAAGATATTTGTGGTTTGTATGTGATACTGTGATATATACTGCATGTTATTTTTTGAAAAATATTTATCAAACCAACATACTCAGCAAAGTATCAGTTTCCATCCACTCTTACTTATACCACAAATCATATATCATTCTTTTTACTAGTTTAATAGGTATAGAAATTACAATAGTTTGCTTTAGTTTATATTCCTTTAATTACAAATAAGACCAACATTTTTACTCTCTTTTGATCCATTTCTATTTGCATTGGTTGTCCAAATTCTTTATGTATTTATTATTGGAGGTCAAGATATTTTTCTTAAAAATTTGAATGAACTCTTAGTGGAATACATATGAACTCTTTTCTTGTTATGTTACTAGAAATACTTTCCCAGTTTATTTTCCTTTTTCACTTTAGTTTTGTAATTAATTTTCATACAGTTAAAATTTTCTGATAAATTGAACAAGAAAAACCAGTAGATACCACAATTTGTTTTTATTTCTCAATGTCTCTAAATTCTGTGGGCCTAGCTTCTCTAGCCCTTCAGACTTCTGGAGTCAATCCTAAAAGCAAATAGTCTCGTGATTGCTCTGCTTCACAAAATCTGATATTCAGATTTAGGATATATATATTGTTATGAAAACTCTAAAGTTCATTTAAAGCATATCTTTTGTCCTTTCCCTGCAGCAGTACTACTTCAGCCTGGAAACCTAGAGTATTTCTCCCATTTACTGTTCCCTGCCTAGTACATCCACCCTTCCTTCCCTATCATGTTAACTTCAACTTCTCCTCCGGGATGAATGTGCAAGGAGGGAGAAAGGTGAGAGAGTCAAGTACGTCCTTAAATGACCAGTATGATGCACTCTGGGCCTGGCAGTTGTTCAAGGCTAACTTTTTCTTGTATGTGCTCCCAACCAACTTTTGACCATCTCCTATCTGCAGTATCTCTAGGCATAAAGTGGAGAGTTAGCCCTCCAGACTGGACACTTACCTTTTGATTTTTTTTTTTTTAAGTCTGATTGAGTCTGTGGGAGACCTTTCTGAACAGGACCAAAGACAACTCAAGGCCCCCTTTATTCATACATGGCCCACAACTGGTTCCCAGGAAGGCTTCAAACATCCTTTGTCCTGACAAATGGTGGGAGAGCTGGCTTGTCCCTGGGAGCCTCTCTCTTTCTCTGGCTCATTGGCAATCAGTCCTGAAGAGGCTTCTTCAAGCAGCAGCCAGACACGAGACCACTTGAATCTCAGAAGGTTAGCATCTCCCTCCTTAGGCCCATGTAGGCAGGGTGAGGAGTTCTCAGGGCACACCAACAAGTTATTAAAATGTCTCTTCGAGGGGTGCCTGGGTGGCTCAGTGGGTTAAAGCCTCTGCCTTCGGCTTGGGTCATGATCCCAGGGTCCTGGGATCGAGCCCCATATCGGGCTCTCTGCTCAGCAAGGAGACTGCTTCTCCTCACTCTCTCTCTGCCTGTCTCTCTGCCTGCTTGTGATCTCTGTCTGTCAAATAAATAAATAAAAATCTTTTAAAAAAAATAAAATGTCTCTTCGCTCATACTCTCCAATCGCCACATGCTCTGACCCTCTTACTACCTTTGCATGGGTAAGAATGTTAAGAGTTGTCAAACTGGTTTTTAATAATCTCCTTTGAAAACTGGCATCTTGTTCTGGCACACCTCTTAGGAAAATCACAGCTTTGAATCTTGGTATCTTAGTTAAGATTTGATTTAATAGTCTGCTATAAGTATTTTTTTGTTATAAGTATTTTATAATTATCTGTCATTGAAATTTCTGTATCACTTAAAACCAAAAATAGAAGAGTTTCCCTACCTATATTTCATATCGTCAATTAAATTTTCTGTTGGGCTTCCTTTAACTTTTTTTTTTACATACAGCTCTCTAATTTCAACTAGATGTTTTTCTCTTGGTATGTGCTATAAGATATGGGTTAATTAATTTTTTTGATGTAGTTATATAATTATCTAATTATTATGTTCATCATTCTAAATGCTTACTTTCTTTTATTTTGAGAAATTTATTTTCACATATTGTTTTCCTATAGTATCAGTATTTGGCCTCTCCTTTCTTTTGTCAATCAGTATTAAATTATTGTTGTATAGTAATAAATCTTATCTGTGATCAGGTAGGATCTTTATATCATTTGGTAAGAGTTTATCATGCATATAAGAATAGTTCACAAACTGGGAGTTTTCAAACCAACAGTGGAATGAGGCTCAGAGGTATATACTTATCAGATAATTCATATAGTGACAATACAGGGCTGTTTGTTCTATAAGATGATTGGTTATGACATTAGACTTTTCTTAGTGATAGGTTAAAAGTGTTATCTCAATGCCAATTTTGGGGAACAGCTTGTTTTGTCTGTTATTCTTCTTACAAATATTATCATTTGTTGAGTTCTGAAGTATCATCGGACTGAGGTTTTATTGGAATGACACTATTTACACTATAATTTACACTATAAATTAAGAATAATTGTAATAGGAATAAAAATTAAAACAAGCCTTAATACTACTTGCAATGGCAAAGGCTACTCTATGTGCTTTCAAGAATTAACTCATTTAAGTCTCAAAACAACTGTGGTCAACTTAATTATTGGCTCCATTTCATCACCTCTTCTGGCATCAACAACTTTTTTATAACCTCATCCAGGGAAGGACATATTTCCCACCCCTTGACTCTGAGCTCAGTTATAAGATTTGCATTGGCCAGTGAGATGTAAACAGATAGACAGAGCCTTGATAAGTGTTTGCTTGGTTCAGCTTGATCTCTTGTGCTTCACCTATGCCCCAAGAAGAATTTGTGTCCATCCCACTGATCCCAGGAGGAGATAGGAATCAGTTGGAGCAGACCAGGCCCAGCAAATCCTCAAATCCATAAGAACACATTATTGTTGCTTTAAGCCTTTGAATTTGGGGGGTAGTTTGTTACACAACATTGTTTGGTGATAGATAAGCAACATGGCACACTATGAAATAGGTATTGTTATTATCCATATTTTACAGATGAGAAAAATGAGGCAAAGAGAGGCTCAGTAAGCTATCAGCTAGCAAGTAGGAAGTATGATTCCCTGGGGCATCTTTTTGATCTACTTTATAACACTAAGTGCTTAGTTTAGAAAACAGTTTATTTAAAACTGTGTATTCAAATATTTTCAACTCTCAATATAAATATATACTTTTTCTTATAAAGGCTTTGCACATGTCTCATCTGGTTCATCTAACATTTATATGATTTGATGATTATCAGTTTCTTTTAATAGATTTTGAGTTAAAACCCTGTTTTCTTTTCAAACCTACTTTGTTCATCAACACTTCAATACTAGAGAGCTCTATCATTGTCTATGTTGGTAAATTCAGGGAAAGAAAAGAGCTTTAGTAAGTTATTTGCAGAGACCTTGTTCCAATGAATTAACACCTACTATGTTCCTCATCTCACTGTCCTCTTCACTCTTGACTTTATTGACCTTTCTCACTTCCTTGTGTTTTAGTTCTCTGCTCCTTAGCTATTTGATAATGTTCTCTTATGATGTCCTTCTCTTTTTTCTCTTGGTACAACCACCTGATGTAATTTAACCTAGGTTTTTTTCACATGTAAAGTGGTAATGATAGCATCCATCTGCAGAGGCTGTGAAGAATACTGGGATAGCTCATGAAAAACCACTTAGCATAGTGCTGGCACCGTGCCATTACTGAGTAATGTTCAATAAAACTTGCCATCTTTGCAGTTCCATTTCTCTTGCTACTTCTTGGTTTCCCTGTGGACCCTATTTCATCTTCCCTATCCTAAATAGCTCTGTCCTAGGCCTCTTTCTCACTTCTTATTCTACAAATTCCCTTGGGAAATTTTACCCACCCTATCTAGATGTGGATACAATTTTCTCTCCTCCCTTGTTCTCTGAGCTCCAAACCCATATATCCACCTATCAACTGCACTCTTCTATTGGGATGCTTCACATATCTCAAGCTCAACAACACCAGAGTAAGTTTTTCCATTTAGTCTTCAGACTGCTAGTTCTTTCATGACTTCTACCATTATAAATGGTACTACCATTCAGGCAATTTCCCTAAACCTTAAACTAGGTATAATCATTTATTCCTCCCTCATTTTTATTCTCCAATCACCAACTTCTATTAGTTTCACCACTATATCTTATACATTCATATGGTTTTTATTCTTATGATTTACATGATTCTTATAGTCTTTAAAATGCATGATTTTTATAAATTCATACAGTCCAAAATTGGGAACATGCTACTTTCTGGATGCCAGATCGGGCACTTAGTCTTACTGAGCAGCCTTGACTCTAGATTTCACTAGTCTCATTGAGACCAGACACTAGCACATTTCAATCTCAGGAGGTCAGCACCTTAGATCTTTTGGTTCATGCCAAAAGATCTAAGGTACTACAGGGAGATCTACAGGGAGAATACTACAGATCCTGCCAGAAGATGTCACTATAGATGAGCTGGGTTTAGAACTTGGCTTTTCCTTCCAGTCTTTCCTTTCAGTGCATCTGAATCCAGCAGTGCCTGCATGGTCTATTGCCCCTGTCACTCACCCACTTAAGTTTTAATGCCTTTCTCTTCTTTTCATGATCCTAATGGCTTGGCTATATCCCAACTTTAATTCTTTCTACCATCTTACAGAAACTCACTGTTCAGCCCTCAGATGTTCTGACTCTAGATTTATCCACCCGTTTTTCAGCTGTGTTTCCCATATTGTATTGATAGATGGCACCAACGTCATCCATTAAATAATCCTATCAAAACTTCGATGATTTGGCATTTAAATCAGTGGTTTTCAAAATTCTATACATACCACAATCACCTGGAGAGTTTTTCTTTTTTATTTTTGGAGAGTTTTTCTTAACATAGATATTCCCAAACTCTGGATATTTTGATTTAGGTCTTGGGTGGAATTTCCTATTTTTAAAAAAAAGCCCTAAAAGAATCTGATGAGCAGCCAAGTCTAGAAATTGATATGCTACACTGCTATGCAAATAATAAAGACTTTTACTTAAAATTTAAGCAGTAAGAACAGATCTTAAAATTGTGGAAATTACCAGGTTTCCCCACTGTAAAAATTCTGTTTAAAAGTCTGCCTTCACGCGTTTGTTGAATGAAAGATCTTGTCTTTGACAGTTCAGATTTTCTGTTTGTAATGTCAAAAACCTTGTTACTTTTGGGTAGCTATGTTTATACACTGTTGAAATTTAGTGTCACTCACATTACTCAAATTGTTACAGCTTATTTCAACAGAGACTTCCCAAGAAAGAGAAGTAATCTTTACTTAATAATTACTGAATCAGTTACTTAACCACTCTAATCAGAGAGCTCTTGTTTCTTGAGACAATGACTCAAAGCAGCCTTCGTTCTGGAGTCTAATGAAGAGTTAATAATGATGAATAAGGAGTTGATTATATAGAATGCATATCAAAATGGCCATATTAAGACAAATGTTTCTTTTAGACTGTGCATGAGTTTAAACTTTGTAACTATTCCTTCATTTTTAAGTACTTACTGTGCTTATAAACCCAAACAAGCAGCAACTGAGTTTTAAATCTTTTTAATAGTCTATAAATCTCTGGAGTGATTATTTTCCCAACTTTTTAAGCTTACATTTAAACATTAGCTGTATCTCTTAAGCATCTAATTACATGTTTAGTTGAAAATAAATGTCTATAGAAGAAAGGGAAGTAGGGTAGCAGGCATGCTCTTTTACTAAGCAAAAATAAAAACAACGATTTATCTAGGTGTAACTAGAACAACTACTTACCAATAGTAAGCGAGGGCATTTCCATCCATGCATACTGGGGGCTATGGGAAACGTCTGTATGGTAAGGATTAACATGGATGTTTCAAAGAAATTTGTGCAACTATCCATTTGAGTGTTTGTCTATGACTTTCTTAGTTTCTCTATTTACTGATAGGCTTTTCATACCCATTCCTGAATTCCACCCTGGCATCCATGACCCATGGTCTGTCCCCTAAAGAGCCCCAGGCCACACTGTGTTGTCTAACTCTGATCTCCCTCTCTGGTGGTGACCTTTCTGACAATACCTTCTATTATTTCTTTTATTTTTCCATCCTCCAGTCAAAGAAGGTTCTTTATTGGGTCCCTGATTCCTTCTTTCACTTGTTTTTCTCTTAAGTGATTAATTATTTCTTTCTAAACTTTTAACAAATGCCTCTCTCCCAGAAGATGATGCAGTCATAGCATAGTTCTTTAACTCAAGGAGTATATTGCTGTAGAAATTTCACACTGTGGCAGTTGTGTGATTCTAGTCTTTGTTCCTTCAATCCTTCAAATCACTCCCTAAAAACATCCTGGGATATCTCTTCCTATATTTTTATCATGTCTTGCCCTAACCAAAAAAACTTTGATAGACTCAGTGCTCTTAGGGTAAAATTCAACTCTTCAAATTTTTTGGACTGAAGCCCTTATTTGTTGCCTCTATGTCTATAAATCTATACCAGAAAGGACCTTAATATGACTACTTAAGTGCTTTTTCACGTTATGTCCTTCTCAAAGGACCTCATCACCCTAATGCCTCAAATCAAGTTCCAGTCCTTTATACCTTTTCAAAACTTCTCAGTATCTGGTGTGATCTGAACTTCCTAACATCATATACCATACTACCCCAGTCAAAATGCGTTTCAGGCAGTTGGTCTTCTCTTTCCTTTTACCTGAAATGTCCTTCAACTTCCTCTCTTCTTTCCCAAATTTTGATTGTCCTTTAAAGGCATAGCTACAGTCCCATCTCCTGATTAAGCCTTACCCGAATAATCAGCCTGCACTAATTTCATCTCTAAGCAATTCTATTTCCTCTCTCTCTCTTTACTGAGTCAAATAGTACCTTTAACTTTTGTAATGTCATTCCATGACTGTGTAATGTGACTATATCTAAGCTAAAATAAACCTATGGTGTTGTTCTGTAAGTGAAGCTGATTCCTGAACACCAAAAATGCTGGCTCTAAAGTCAGGAAAAAAACAGCTAAGTTATAGAGGGTCCTTAACCTGGCATTTCATGAGGATGCTAAAACTACTGCTTAGAGTGCATGAAACCCAGTCTTGTTATGAGAAATGTGAAGTTTATGTGCTTATAATACCAGCGTATGTACAGTAAATGATAGGGCACTCAACAACCTCTGATTTCTTTCTCAAGGTATTCCTTGTGGAAGTGGGAATAACCATTATCCATTTCCCACTTTGGCTAGGACACCCAACCAATGGATTTTTCCCTTTGATTCACATCTCATTTGGCCTGCCATAGTATGACTATTCTTGTTTCTTGGCTCTTACTGCTAATTGTAAATAGTTCTTAGTCTCCTTTAATATTGGTACTGCTTACTCCAGAAATGGCATTTTTAGAGCCAAAATTCTGTCCTTCTCTCCTGAATGTGGAGAGCATGCATGCCTTGTGTGAAGATTAGAATTCTCTAACTCTAGCAGCTGTGTTCTCTCTGCTATGTGGCTAGAAAATATCTTAATGTCTACTTGTGGGAAGATTCTCTTTTGAAAAACATGGGTTTTGAAGACAGATTTGCAAGTCTAAGTTTCCTGTAAAAGGGGATAACAGCTTTTCCTCAACATCACTAAGGTGCTCTGTTCTGCAGAAGCTAAGGCCAGGGTGGGGTGAGGCCCTCATTTCATCCTGTGATTAGCACCTTGCCTGGTAGCATCCCTCAGCAGTCACCTGCACCATGAACTCCATCTGGGAGCTTGCCTGCTTCTATTCAACCCTCATCCTGCACAACGATGAGGTGACGGTCACAGAGGATACAAGCAGCAGCTGTAAATGTTGAACCTTCCTGGCTGGGCTTGCATACAAAGGCTCTGGCCAATGTGAGCATCAGGAGCCTTATCTGCAAGGCAGGACCTGACGGACCTGCCCCAGCAGCTGATGCAGCACCAGCAGAAGGTCCTGCTCCTTCCACCACTGCTGCCCCATCTGAGAAGAAAGTGGAAGCAAAGAAAGAAGAATCAGAGGAGTCTGACAGTGACATGAGCTTTGGTCATTTTCCTTCTGTAACCCGTTCAATAAAAAGCTGAACTGTTAAAAAAGAAAGAAGGGTGGATACCAAACAAAATAACATTTCCCTCAGTTTAAAGGTTACTGCCCTGCACCACCTCACCCACTAACCACACCTAGTCTAAGTCAGATTTCTTTGTTTTAAAATTTATCTTAAATTTGTTCCTTTGCTTCAGAATACTGCAGAATAGTAGGTAACCTTTGGAGTTTGGGAATGATTCATTGATCAGCATATCTCTTCCCATCAATGTAAGTTCCACAAGAGCAGACACTGTGCCTGATTTATTTAACCATTACTTTCCCAGCTACTGGCATTGGCCTAGCTCCTCAGATATTTGTTGGATGGAAAAATATGTCATAAAATTGGTAGAGAAGGAAAAGCAATAAAGTATGTAAAGCACTGTATAAATACTATAAGGCATGTGTATGTACGTGTATATATGGTATATAATCAGTATATAGAGCACTATGGTTATCATATGGTAAGTCATAAATGTTAACATTATTATTATTATCTACTTTTACTTGAAATCTGAACTGAAAAGTGCTCTCTTTCTTGCAGAGCAACCCAGACACTTCTTGTGCTATGTCATTGACTAACCCCAACTAAAAGCAGCCAAACCATCTGAATGCCTGTTGACACTCAAGAACCTTGTTAGGCCTACAAATCTGGGAGCCTTACCTCAGTGCTTTCTAATCTCCTAATATTCAGTTCAGTCATTAAATATTTGGTGATTTAGTTTACAGAACTGTTAAGATCATATTTCCAAATAGGACTTCTAACACTGCTCATCTCTCCACAGACTAATCAGAATGGCCTCACAGAAGAAAATAAATTGGTAGAAGCCTACACACATTACCAAAATTACCTGTATGGAGCCCATGGCAAGCTTCACAGGTGCTAAGTTTTCATTTTACAAAGGATTTGCCTAGAAACTAAATAGGAACTTTAGCAACAAAAAGGAATTAAAAACAAATGGCTAAGTGAAATGTAGATTTATGCTTAGGCAATTAGGAGAATCTGGCTTTTTATGTGCCAACCCATAGTAGGTGTTCAATAAATAACTTGAATAAATTTTGGAAAAGAAAAACATGTCTCAATGGCTCTTGGCATTGATTGCCTCCTCCATAGGTACCACAAATCCCTTTCCTGACGGAGCAGGGCCTTAAAAACCTGTGATCCTAGTAAAAGCAGGCATATCTTCCTAGTCAGAACAAGCTTTTAAAATACTTTCGCTCCACATAGTTTAAAAAAAAAAAAAAAGTGATGAAGTTCCTGGAACTATTAGATGGGAAATGGTTTCTTTCCTGCATGAGTGCAGACTGGGCTCTCAGTTCCTGAGGGTGTAACTCCTCCTCGCCCCACATTCTTGGCTGGAGATGCCCTGTGGGTAAGTCCGGGGAGCGGTAAGAATAAGGGGACAATTTCAATATCTTCACGTAGGGAGAACCTCATGAGGAAGTCAGGATGTCAAGGCCAGCAACAGGGAAAGGAAATTCAATTTAAAAACTTGTAGTCGCGACTGTTAAAAAAAAAAAAAACAAAAACAAAAAAAACGGGGGGGGCGGGGATAAAAGAGTAGGAAAAATGGGGGTGGTGGTGGAGGGAAGGGACTAGTAAAGGAAAACTAGAAAAGGAAGAAAGTATGCTACGCAGTTTGTTGTTTCTCCTGCTCTTCTCTCGCACTCCCTCCAGAAGCTAGAAGAAGTTTGCAAGCGCAGCATTCGGGATGGGCGAGAGAGCTCTTCATTTATGGACCCACGAAAAGAAGATCCCACTTCACCCCAACCGATTCGCGCCGCCGCGGTTTGCCCCTTGTCCGGATGATGGAGGGCAGCCGGCGAAACCCAGAGAGGAGTTAGCCCTGGCGGACCCCCCTGGATCCCGCAGGGATCGCGCAGAGGCGCGCTGCTTTCTCTCCGTCCCGCAAAGCCTCCCCGCCCTCCTCCTCCCGGAAAGGAAAAAGGAAAGACCTAACCTCTAAACCAACCTTACCCCTCCCCCTCTTCCCGGAGGAGCTAAAGCAGAAAGTACCGTTCCGTGATTCACTGGACAGAAAAGAGGGAGGAGGCGGCACAGGACGCCTGGTGCCAAAACTAAGCAAGTTGGCTGACAAAACGCACCCATCTTTCCGCGCCTCGGCCGGGTGCACCAACTCCGCGGAGACCAAGTGGGCTCGGCGTGGAACGGCCACCGGGGCGGGGACCCCGCTTCGCTCCCCCACGCGCTCCAGCGGCCCGGAGGACTCGGTGCCCGAAGTTCCTGGAGAAAAAGGGTGGTTAGCCGTGGAAAGAAATCAGGAAGCTGGGCTCCCCCCCCCCCTCCTTCGCCGCCTAGTGTCGGGGAGATTGGCAAACGCCCTGGAGAGGACCGGGAGAAATAGCCCTGGAAAAGTGGAGAAAGTGGTCAGGAAGTCAGTCCCCTTCAGGCAGCTGTTTATCCGCTAGAGCACGAGCGAGGCGTGGCGGCTTCCAGGGCTTTCCAGGTGAGGGGACGCCGGACGGCGGGTCCCAGCGACCCGCGCGCGCGCCCGCGAGAGCCTCGCTCCTCACCGTCCAGGGCGCTCTGGCTGGGAAAGCCCCCACAGAAGGTGACTCTCAAGACCTTACTGGACTTTTTCTCCCGGCAGCTTTTGGGTGGAAGCATTAACTTTGTGTGGAAGCTGCTCGGGGGAGCGGGGAGGGGGAGAAAGTGAAATTTGGAGGAGAGCGACGCCGTGTTTTTCCGACGTCTCGCCACTCTAGAAGGTTGACGTTGTTGGCTGTGGTGACAGCTGAGAGGGCGCAGGACCTCTTTCCAGTGGAGACAGTCCACCGCCTGTTCGGTCGACCCCTCCCGCGTGCATGTGTGCGGCGGCGGCGGCACGCGGTGCGTGGTTCTGCGAGTGGAGTCTCAGCCGGGACCCAAGTGAATGGCCCCCAGGGGCTGTGCGGGGCCTCCGCCTCCCCCGCCTCCTCGAGCCTGGGTCTGGCCGGGAAAGATGCTAGCCATGGGGGCGCTGGCAGCCTTCTGGGTCCTCAGCCTCCTGACCTACGGTTACCTATCCTGGGGCCAGGGGTTGGAGGAGGAGGAGGAAGGGACCTTTCGAGCTCAGTCTGGAGAGAGACCGGAGCCCAGTACCTCCCAACCCCATCTCATTTTCATCCTAGCGGATGATCAGGGATTTAGAGATGTGGGTTACCACGGCTCGGAGATCAAGACTCCCACTCTTGACAAGCTCGCTGCCCAAGGAGTTAAACTGGAGAACTACTATGTCCAGCCTATTTGCACACCGTCCAGGAGTCAGTTTATTACTGGAAAGTAAGTGTTACCACTTCCTATATTTATTCCTTGGAGAAATCTCATGCATT
The DNA here is from genome assembly GCA_003697995.1 of Taxidea taxus jeffersonii. Classification (NCBI taxonomy): domain Eukaryota; kingdom Metazoa; phylum Chordata; class Mammalia; order Carnivora; family Mustelidae; genus Taxidea; species Taxidea taxus. Next base: position 109,991 of record ML106418.1, read on the forward strand.
TAATTAAGACCGAGCTCCTAATTTTAAGGAATAACAGAAAAAATATATATATATGGCAAACGAATGAATGAATGAAATGTGGTATTGAGTTACGGTGAGTATTAAATTGGATACCTTGTTAATGATCTTGAACGTCTCCTCTCTAGTCTAGTCTCATTTTCTTACTCTCAGAGCCTTCTGGGAAGTGCCCTCCAAGTTTTTAAATGAAATTAGTACTTGTAAAGTCTCACCTACCAACCACATGTCTCCAGAAGGGGTCTCCTTTTCCAAATCTATTTTGTTTTTTGAGCATGCTCAGATTTGTTTCCGGCATCACAACAGAATTCACCATCGCCATTACTGATAAGAAAGATGAAAATTTTTCTGCAACTCGGTTTGTTTTTAAATCTAGAATTGAATACTCAAAGCTGTAAGTTCTCATGGACATAAAAGAGGTCAAGGAAGCAGATGGAAAGCAATGTAAAATCAGTGTACAAATGACTATTCGGGTCTTTGGTAGGTAACTTTCTCTACCAAGGTGATTCTCAAAATGCAAGGAAATTCAATGATGAATGTTCAACAGGAGTCAAATTTCATCTGAAGTTTTCTACTGCTCCTCACTGTCTGGGAATTGTCTGGTTAAATCTAAGAAAAATCAGATTATTTGGATGCTTAAGTAAAGCATTTTTAATTTGTTGCTTTGCTAAACCGCCACACTTTCTGTTTAAGGCAGTCACTCATTTTCATAGTTTATTCTATCGTATTAGAAGATAGGTTACTGTTACTGATTTGGATGTCCAAAATCAGCCTGTGCAACAGAGATAGACTAGGAGGTCTGGAGGTCAAGCCACCACTGGACAGTGGTAGCAGAGAAGCCTTAGTGGTTCAGTATATGTGTCCTGCAATTTCAGTGTCAGAGAACCCTGCTTCACTGGAGTTGTTCTTGGAATTGGATCCTCTCAAAGTAGCCAGTATCCATTGGAAAAAAAAAAAAAAGATTATTTTGTAAGAATCTCTGTCTTGTAGAGACTTTTGCTTACAACATGATTTCCACTGCTTAGCAAACTGTCAGAATGTAGCATCACTGCCAGAAAAGAAAAAAAAGGAAAAAAAATCCCATCCTTTCATTTCCTGAGAATGAGAGATTTAAGAAAGTCTCACTGTACTTCAGAGTCATTTTAAAGGTTATTTGTGGCATCAGAAAGTCAAGGGTGTTTGATACTTATAAGGGAGCAGGTTTTTGGCTGGAAAATAAGTCCATCTGGTGACATGCAGGTCAAGTTATTCATGTCTAATCCCAACCACTCTTACATTTGCTTTATGATATAAATGTGTCATGAAAGCTCGCTAAAACTCTTCA
>ML106419.1:4298-52485 GCA_003697995.1 Taxidea taxus jeffersonii
ACAAACCAAAAGAGACTCTTAATGTCATAAAACAAACTAAGGAGGGTCGGGGGGAGGGGGTTGGGAGAGAGTGATGGGGTTACATTATATGTTTAAATTAAAAAAAAAAAAAAAGAAGCAGAAAAAACTTGCTGGTCCTATGTGTGCTGCTTATCTGTCGTGTACTCAGGACCAAATCATGTAACTGCTCAGGTCCTTGGTTTCCACCAGTGTGGAATGAGAATGATGGGATCATGGCCTGAGCTGAAGGCAGATGCTTAACTGACTGAGCCACCCAGGCGCCCTGCCTCTTGCTATTTTTCCAATTTTCTGCTGCTTTGTGGTTTGCCTCTCAGATTGGGTTTCATGTGTAGATAAATGTCAGGACCCATGTGAACTCATAGAAGCAGGTAGAGAGAGAGGAGCAAGCAGGCTCCCTGCTGAGCAGAGAGCCCGATGTGGGGCTCGATCCCATGACCCTGGGATCATGACCTGAGCTGAAGGCAGAGGCTTTAACCCACTGAGCCACCCAGGTGCCCCCCATTTTTCTTTTTAATATACAAAGTCAGAGTTTTTCAAACTGCTGCTCATGATCCATTAGGTCATTCATTGAGCAGCTCTTTATTGAATGACAGTTATGTGTCTGGCACTGTTTAAGCACTTGGGATATATGGGGAAAACATATAAAAGCTAACAGTCTAGTGGGAAAGGACAAATAAGAAACAAAATAAATACATAAAAATATATGGTATATAAGATGGTGATTCATGTACTACAGAAAAATAAAGCAGGCAAGGGAGACAGGGAGTACTGGGGAGCTTGCATTTTTGCACAGGGTGTCAGAAAGGGCCTGGTTGAGGAGGATACTTGAATAAAGAGGTGAGTGAATGAATCATGGGCATACCTGGAGAAGAGCATTCTGGACTGCAGGATCTGTAAATGCAGACCCTGAAGCAGAAGCATGTTTGATTTGTTCTAGGATCAGCAAGGAGGCATAATGTGGTTGAAGTAGAGTAAGGTAAGAAGAGTGCTAGGAGGTGGGGTCAGAGATACAGGGATCGGGGAGGTGGTTGTCTAGGGCTTTATTGGTGTCGTAAGGAATTGGGTTTTTACTCTGGTGTAAATGGGGAGCCACTGGACGACCTTTAGCAAAGGAATGATGTGTTCTGACTCATGGTTCAGCATCCCTCTGGCCATGTTATTCAGGATAAATGAAGCATGGGCCAAGGGTGGAAGCAAGAAGGCTGAGGTAGGAAGCTCTTTCAATAATTCTGTGGGCCACGACATCAATTTAGATGGTCACAAGTATTTATTAAATAAAAAAATATATAGAATAGAAAATCAGTGCATAGCACTGTGGTAGGTGTAAGTATTGTTTAATGAATTTATGCTAAAAAATGTGGGTGTACTGGGATGCAGTATAAAATGTACTTTACAAAGGGTTGCTAGAAAAAAGTTTCAAAGCCATTATTCTAAGATAGTTCTATGACTGCCAACTAGAAGGGACTTTGGTGTTTGGATACGTTCTCTATGAGCAGCTCCTGTGAGAAACAGGCTGGCTTCCTATTTTGTCTCCCATCGGTCAGCAGTTTGGCCTGGCCTTCCCTCCCTTTCTTTTGCATCCCTCTCATCTCTCATTTTCAACTGTTTGCATAGGAGTTCTTCCTAGAAGGTAAGAAATTGTGATTTTGTTTTCAGACCCTCTTCTGCTTAGGATTTTTTCCAGACTTTGCCTATTTCCTTTTTAACATTCCTCCAGCTTTGTGGTCTTACACCCTAACAGTCATGTACCCACCCTAGTTTCCCCTCCTGCCATCAGGGACTGCCTTTTCACCTGCACGTATGCCCTCCCCCTCCTGCAGCACTGTTACCGTTGCTATAGGAGCTGCCATCCCAGTCTCTCTCTTCCCCTGGCTTTTTCCTGCTTCTTGCCACCCACTGTTCATTAAACTGTCCCTTTCCAGTTTTATGTACTGTGAGGTCGGGGCTGATGCTAATGTAAAAAATCTGTCAGAAGGTAGGACCAGGAGTAGTTAGTTGTAAGTAAAGATTAAATGGCTGCTTACGAAATCCCTCTCTGTTTTCTGCAGCTTGGGATGACGGGGGGATTCTGAGTAAGGCAGGCCATCTGATGAACTGAGATGACTAAATGTTGAGTCCTTTGTTCTATGGGAAATTCATGAGTGTCCTAGAACAAATCTTTTGGTTATGGCAATGCCTCTTTATTTTGAGACCTTGTTTGGTTCTGTGTTTTTTGGGATCTCTGGGCCAAATGCAAAAATTTAGGTTGCAGATCACTTCAACTTTGGGTATGTCCCTGTTCTGGAAGATGGTATGATTAGAAACACTGCAATCCTGCAGGCCTTAGAAACACTGCAAGCCTGCCATCCACGTTTGCTTTGTGGAGGGACTAGATATGCCATTTGATCATTTAAAGATGTGTCTCTCTTTTTTAAAAGATTTTATTTTTATTTTTATTTTTTTAAAAGATTTTATTTATTTATTTGAGAGACAGAGATCACAATGAGGCAGAGAAGCAGGCAGAGAGAGAGGAGGAAGCAGGCTCCCTGCTGAGCAGAGAGCCTGACACGGGACTCGATCCCAGGGTCCTGGGATCATGAAAGCAGAGCCACCCAGGCACCCCAAAGATTTTATTTTTAAGTAATCCCTATACCCACCATGGGGCTCGAACCCACAACCATGAGATCAAGAGTTGCATGCTCTATTGACTGAGCCAGCCAGGCACCCCTATCCAAAGATCTCTTTATCGGAAATTTACCAGGCCCTTCTGCTAGCTTCAGTCAAACTTAAATTTCTGGATGTTCAAGAAGGGAAGGAAATCTTACCAGGTACACTGAACTATATATACTTCAAGCCAGAGAGGTTTGGCAGCGAATCATGTTCTGGGGAAAGTGAGTTTGTTTAGACACAGATCACAGTGTTATCTTTCTCATACTAGTTGTCTAATAGTTCCAGCTTCCTCTAGAGAAGTCTCAATCTTGGAATTGAAGATTGTGTTAGAAAAAAACAAAAGAGAAACCCCAGGTTCTCCTGCCAACTCACATAAAAGAAATGGCTAAGGGATTATTATGACCCTGAGCATATTTAAATAAGATTGGTGTGGGCTGTGACTCCCTGAACTTGTTTGCTTTCTAATTCTAGTGTTCTCTAGGATTTGTCATATTCTATGGCTTGTGCAAGTACAAAATGTCCTTTACTCCTTATAGGTTATCCCATCTTAAAGCAGAAACTGGAAGGGAGGAAGGGATTTCCCCCACCTATATAGGATCTTGATTTTGCCACTCTGGTTGTACAGTACCAGGTCTGATGTCTGTGATTTGGAATAACAGTGTATTTCACGGGTGTTATTGAAGCTTTCACTTGGAAACTGTAAGGACTTTCATGCTGGTGGGCATTGGTAAATCATGTTGGTACCAGCGGTTGAATGACTTAGTTGTGGTTTTATGGAAACCTAGGTCCATAGAATCTAATTTTGGAAAAGTTATCAGTGCCTTGTCTTGTGTTGAACATGATCACAACGTATCTTTCTCCCAGTTACTTTCCTTGGAAACAGCCTTAGCCTGTTTCTCTTCTATTCCAAGCCTTATCCTTGGCCAAGTACTTTTAAAAATGTTCTTTTTACTCTGTGAGAGCAATAAAGAAGAAGGGAGTGGGAGGGAGCAAAAAAGGAAAAAAAAAGGAAAAGGAAAAAGGGAGCAAATTCAGGAGACCACACTAGTGAGAAATATTTTCCTGTTCTGTGGTTCTCTTGCTTTTTGTCCTGAATCTTTTACATGCTGACCCTTGGATTACCTCCTACCCATTCTTGTTGCATTTTATGACAAATTATTGGTGAGGATAGGTTGGGAATAGATTTCTTGCTTTTCTTTTTCTAAATAAGGATATTTTGAGTTGAACACATTTTAATTTGTTGCTTGTCCTTTCAAGATAGTGTTCATCTTGTCTGGGTGCATAACAGTGGCCATTTTTCCGAAGAGCGGGGATAGTGCCATGTCCCTTATCAAGATCAGGAGTTGAGAAAGCAAGTAAAGATTGAGGCAGTTTTCCCTCAGTTCTCCAAGAGGAAATGAGAAACTTCTCCATTGGGGAATGTATTGATGACAGGAAAAAGATATTTCAGGCACTGTTGGTAGAGAGGAACTCTGATTTTTAAAAAGAATTAGAGTCCTTTCTGCTAATAGACATGGGGCTGTAAAAAGTGCCATATTATATGGTTGGTTTTTTGTTGAACCTCTGGTAATCTACCTTCTCTCCAGTTTGTTTTCCTCCTGACCCCATTCTCTCTTCTCTTCCTGCTTCCTTTTCCCCAAAATGCCAAAAATGAAACCATGTTTCTCAAAGTGGTTTGAAAGCCACGTGCATCAGCATTAATTGGGGTTGTTAAATTCAGATTCCTGGGCCCACTTCCCAGATTGAATTAGAATATCTGGGGGTGGATCCAGAGAATCCACATTCTTAAAGAGTCCCAGATGATTTCTCAGGCACTTTACACTTGGAACCTTAAACTACAGATCTTTGACATAATCTTTATATCTTGACTGTGAGGGCAGACTGCTTCTAAGGTTTTTCTTCCTAATGAACTAGATCATCCTTATCATTCTCACCAGGAAGAGCCAGCTGTAGAGCCCCTGCTGAGAAATCATGGTTAACATCGTTCACTCTCTGGATTTCAGGTATCATTCTGCCCTCTGGAAGGAGTTGAATTTTGTGCCCAAACATGAAGTATTCCGTTTAGCTGCTGCTGCTTTTTAGACAGCACCCCCAGACGCTCTAGGAGTGAGTTCTACACACCTTCCCTCCGTGAGAGAGAAAGGAGTTCCCTGCCCAGAAGCACAGGCAAGAAAAGTTAGTGACTCTCCTAGAGCCCACAAATAGACCTCTGTAGGGTGGCTAGAATGCAGAATCAGTCAAGGAGCTCCGGTGGGGGAGGAATGGGCCCGATGCCTGTCCTGGGCAGACTTCGACAGGTCTGACTAGAATCAGCAGAGGAAATTCCTGTTCACCGATGCAAAGGGCGTTGGCCAGAGGCCCCGGCTTTCCTGTCAGAGGTGCCCGAGCCGATGCAAACCCCTGCTGCTGTTGCCAGTGTGGAGCTGGCCAAGTTTCTTGCCGTGGAGTCTTGTTTCCACTCCCAGCTCCTCTTCAGTCCTACAGATGGTGGTTTATTTGTACACTCTGTGCTGCTGTGGGATTGAAAGCCTCTCATTGTTTTTGAGCCCAGTGTTTAGATAACACCACATGCCTGTGGCAGCTAGGGCACCCTGTGAAGGAAATGCCTGGACTCTTAACAGCCCCGTCATTCATTCTCTGTATGTGAGTGAGTGTGGCCTCTGTTGAGGACCATTATGAGAACATTTCTCTGCAGAGATTATTACTGGGGGCCTGCAGGGCTACCAGCCTTCTTCTTGATGTTAGGAGTACTAGGGTCTGTTTCCTAAGTCTTCTATTTTTGTCTTCCCATTCTTTTCAATCCGACAAGGATTAAAGCCTGTTTTGCCCCAAGCCTTGTTTCCACATGGAGCTGCAGTACCAGAGCTTGCCTCCCTCTGGTGAGAAGACTGCTCTGGAAGACACAGGGCTGACCCACGCTCGTGTGGGTGTAGATGGTTTGATGACTAGGCCAGGTTGCCAGCTGCCTTTGCACGTGGTTCCAGGGGCTCCATTTCCTATGGGATATCTCTTTTCCTGTCCCCTTAATCTTACCCTTACGCTCACGGCAAAAAAAAGAAAATGTGTTGTCTTCATTCAATATTAAATCTCTTCTGGTAGTTTATAGCTCTTTACGTTTTCACTTGGTAAAATGCTATTAAAACTTCTTCCTTAAAAATGTTCAGATAAATCTGCCAGGCTCTAATTTAGGTCTCTCAAGGCCCTTTCCAGCTCTGTGATTCCCTAGAATTTGTAAGCTGTTTTTTTCCTAAAACTACTAGGACTCTTTTCTTTCCAGGACAACAATGTCTGTGTGAGGCAAAATGAGTTTGTAGTTTTGATGTCACATAAATTTCTGCATCACTCCCAGTGTATATACTTAACCTCGCTTTCCTGCCGGTAATTCAGCCCCCCAAGAATTGAATGCAGCAGAGTACAAAAGAAGTTGGTTATGATATGGTCAGTGAGTAGTTCATCCCTTCATAATGAAATAGAGTCTGGTTAATCAAGGGCGCTAATTACTAGAAGATAAACACACAGATACACACCCTTTGTTATTTAGTACTATATAATTGTTAATGTTCATGGCCAATCTGGTTCACTGTAAAACTGAAAGTATCTTCTGAGTCATCAAAAGAAATTATTTGGAACCATACTGTGTGAGTTTATTTTAATGTTAGGAATATGATGAGACTCCAGAAGAATAGTAGGCGAACCAGAGTGTATCTGTCTCCCTAGTGAAGCTAGATAAATATATTAGCCAAAGTACATATAGACTTGTTGGAAATTGTGCAGGAAAACAAGTCATCCTGCTTCTCTAGTTGTTACAGTACTTGTCCTGCATTTAAATTGAAATTTTTTGTTTAATATTTACTCTTTAGTTATGCCATATAGAACACAAAGTTTCTGTAAACAGATTAAAAATTCAAAAATAAATGCTTAAGTAATAAAATGATTTTTTAGAAGATTTTTTTTTTATTCATAAGAGAGAGTGTACACAGGAGCACAGGGGTGGGGGGAGAGGGACAAGCAGACGTGCCACTGAGCAGGGAGTCTGACAAGGGCTCCACCCCAGGACCCCAGGATCATGACCTGAGCTGAAGTCAGATGCTTAGCAGACTGAGCCACCCAGGCGCCCCAGTAATAAAATGATTATTGTTAAAAAAAATATATCCAGAGGCACCTGGGTGGCTCAGTTGTTTAATTAACTGTCTTCAGCTCAGGTCATGATCCTGGAGTCCCCGGATCGAGTCCCACATTCGGCTCCCTGCTCAGCGGGGAGTCTGCTTCTCCCTCTGACCCTCCCTCTACTCAGGCTGTCTCTGTCATTCTCTCTCTTTCAAATAAATAAATAAAATCTTTAAGAAATATATCCAAATTTAACAGTAAAGTATCTGTTTTTCTTGCTGATGTGCTTTGTATCTCTAATACAAGGATAAATATGTCCCTTAAATGTCATCCATAATTAGCCAGTTAGAGTGGACACAACTTGTCTCGAAGGGACTTGGTGAGTATCTGCTTGATTATGTAGTTAGCTCAGGAAAACAAAGTAACTAATCATTTTAATATGTCTCTTCTTTCATGATGCTTTTGTTCTTTATTTCCTTTAAAGTAACTGGTAATTCACCTTTTGGAGATTGAAAAGAGGAACTGATAGGTTAAATAACTTGCTCTAATGAAATCAAGGAGCTATTCTTATCCCCTTGTTATTGTCTAGCCTACCGCATAGAAATACTTCCAGATGTACAAACCTGACAGGAGATTCGGAACACATTTTGGGAAGAAGTAAATGTGGTCATTTTGTAGGCTCTTGTCCAGCCTGCCTCATGCCCAATCCCTCTGCTTCCTGCCTTCCAGTTCCCTCCTGCGCTATGGTGGCAATCTATCCCTCCAGAGTGCCATGAGTGTGCGATTCAACAGCAACGGCACCCAGCTCCTGGCCCTGAGGCGTCGCCTGCCCCCTGTGCTCTATGACATCCACTCCCGCCTGCCCGTGTTCCAGTTTGACAATCAGGGTTACTTCAACTCTTGCACCATGAAAAGTTGCTGCTTTGCAGGGGATCGTGATCAGGTAGGTGCCCTCTGTCTCCTGCATCCCACGTTCGTGCTTTCCTCTCAGATTGCTCCTTCTGTGCTGGTCTTTATTTCTCTTTAGCATCATGTCAGAAACTATTGAGGCATACGGTGTCTCTGGACATTCTAGCATAATATTGAGTTTCTTTGTCAGAGCTGCCTCTGAGTAATACGAGGTACACACTGTGAACCAAGGCTGGCCACAGTATAGTTCTGAGCAACCTAGCTTTGCCAGGTTTGTGAACAGACTTCAAGGTTCTAAGAATGTGTCATTTCAAAAGAAAGGAAGGAGTCCATGGAAAATTAGCCTGCTGGAAGAAGAGAGACTTTGTGTGTGTGTGTGTGTCAATCAATAAAACACAATGATGAATGAAACACCCTAAGTACCATCCAAGAGACATATATCCTGAATGGCCCCTTGGGTTAGCATCTTTTTCTTGGATGAGATGGGCTGAGTGGCTTTGTTTGAGAGAAAGCCAGATGCTGACTCTTACTTTTTATTGCTAGCATCACAACTGGGAAGGAGAACCCAAGCTGCATTTCCAGCCTTTTCAGAGTCTCACTGGGAATTGAGATACTGATGTTGACTTAGAGCTGGCAGTTTAAAAACATGCTTGGCATTCGTGCACCTGTCTTGGCCATAGATGTTCTGAAGTGGGTGTCAGTGTGTGGACCAGTTAGACTGGTCTCAGTAATCAAGCTGAGTAAAGACAAATATAAAGAAGCATTGATCAAATAAACAAATTGGTGGTGTGCTTTTTTTTTTCTCCTTCTCAAGTAGAACAAATCTCATGCTATTTCACATCTAGATTGGAAAGAGAGAGACCTTAGTCTCATGCTAATGCTTGGTGTTTTCTTTGGGCTCATCATCATCTTTAACATACAATTCTCATATGCTCTACTTGCTTCTTTAGAGTTATTTGTGGGCAAGGGACATAAAAGAAACATAAAAGAACCTGTGAAGACCCTGCTCTTGGAAAGCAGAACCTTGGGTTTTTCTTCCCAGACTGGAATTGCTACATGTTCCCCAACATCAGAGCTTAAAGACTAGTATATGCAGTAGGGGCATATGTTGAGTTGAGTTAAATGTTAGAGAAACTGAAAATGTCTTTTAAGTTGTCTAGACTAGGGACGGCCCTTTTGTAAATAGAGAATATATATATATCTAAATTCAGAGCTATGTTGTAGTCAAGGAGCCTAGGGCCTACTTAGCTGCGATCCACACTGGAAACCACTAGGTGGCCTCAGTTATATAAGCAATGTCTCCTTGAAGAAGCTGAAATGCCTGAATGACTTAGTTTTTACAGGCTATGTGTTCCTGGGGTGGGGAGAAGCAGTTTCTAGACAAGATCAGACTCACAACAGAACAGATCATTATCCACTCTTTCGATTGATTGATTTTGTTTCACTTAAATGTGGAAATGACAACCAAGCCTCTCCCTCCCTTTCTTCCTTCTTGCCCTTCTTGCTTTTAAGTTTATTTTCCATTTTCTGTCACTCTATGGTGATTCTTATTTCAATGACCAATAAAAAGCAGACACTAAATGTAATGGTTTATTGGGTTTTATTACTAGAAACACAGGGGCTGAGGGAAAGATGAAAGATGTAAAGGAGAGTAGATGTTAATTTTCTTTCAGTTCCTATATTAGCAGCCAGAACCTGTCTGCGTGGAGCCCTTAAAAGACCCAGAATATAGGCCTCTAGCCAATATGTAGAACACCCCGACCATGCTTTCTTAACCTCTGCAGTACCAACTTCTTGGTTGGATAATTCTTTGTTTTGTGGGGTTCTCTTGTGCATTAATAGGATAGTTAGTATCACCCCTGGCCTGTCCCCACTAGATGCCAGTGGTGACTCCCTAGTCATCCCCCAGACAACCAGAACTGTCTCTAGACTTTGCCAAATGTTCCCTGGGGGGAAATTGCCCCTGATGGAGAAACTCTGACCTAGATTATAATACCCATTTTGCCCAAATATACTGGGACAGGTATTTCCACAGGCAGAACCAGAGTAGGTGTTCATGATTGTCCTGGTTACATACATTGACAAGATGTAGTTTTTGCCTTTAAAGTTATACATAATGATACAAACCATTGAATGGCTTTTGATTTTTTTATCTTTAGATTTGACCAATTTATTATGTGTGTTTTTAAAAAATGTTTAAGTAATCTCTACACCCAACATGGGGCTTAAACTCATGACCTTGAGATCAAGAGTCATATGGTCTTCCAGCTGAAGCAACCAGGTGCTCCTTATGTGTGACTTTTTTTCTGCTGTGGGTAAAGTCTATGGGTACTGTATCCTCTCTGACAAACTAGATTGTTTTTTGGTTGGGATATGTGGTTTTTCTGTGAAGGAGGATGCAAAGTCATTGAATCTAACTTTGGATCCATTTCAGAGGTAAAGTCTTTCAAGTCTGTTCATGGTCCCTGTAGAGATGATCAGAAGTATATAACCTAGGGAATAGGAAGTACAGAGATTTATGTTAGGCTTTTTTGTTCACTCTTTGGGGACTAAGAAATGAAGTGGCTAATTCATCATTGCCTTGTCTCTAATACCTGGCACACAGTGAAAGCACAATAAATATTTGTTGAAGCAAATTTTGAATATTCTGGTCAGTGTGTGGTTTTTAGCTTTTTAGGCCTAAGGCTTCTCTGACTATAAATCAGAATTGAGGGCGCCTGGGTGGCTCAGTTGGTTAAGCAACTGCCTTCAGCTCAGGTCATGATCCTGGAATCCCGGGATCGAGTCCCACATCGGGCTCCCAGCTCCACGGGGAGTCTGCTTCTCCCTCTGACCTTCTCCTCACTCATGCTCTCTCTCACTGTCTCTCTCTCAAATAAATAAATAAAATATTAAAAAAAAAAATCAGAATTGATAAGTACCGTTTTTTCCTGCTCAACTTCCAGGGGCTTTATGAGGATGAATTAATAGATTTTCAGTGAGACTAATCTACTGAGCTTATGCTTTCTAAGTGTTGTGCAGGAGGCCAGACTTAATTCTCTCATTGCTAGAACATGTCTCTCAGAGGTGATTTATAGGCTCTGACTTTCCACACTCAGAGCCAAAGCAGCAGCTGCCATGGTTACAGTATGATCTGTAGGACTGACATTATATTCTCTGACTAGTCCAGACAGGATTTTTTCTGCTGCTTTCAAATTCCAAAGCCTACTCTTTCCTTATATTGGTCTTTATGTTTGCTCTTGTTTTTATATACTTCGAGAATGCCCACAGCAGGAGGCTCTGTGCTCTGGAACTCTTCATTTAGTCATAGGCTGGGTAACCATCCCAGAGAGGAATCTGAGAATTTCCATAATAGGAATGAACATGGTCAAGAAAGACACTAAGTGATCTGTCTATCTAAGACAGTCTTCTGGCTTTTAATTATAGTGAGATTAGTTTTTCCATGCAAATGGGCCCAGATACTATGTCAGAGAGGCTATACTTCCTTTTAGACTAACCTAGGTTCACTAGGTACTTCTTCAGCCTCAAAATGAAATTAACATTTCAAGAAATTGGACTCGGGGAAGAGTGTGAAATAGGCTGAGCCTATTTTGTGTCTCCCCTATTCAGTGCTACCATTGTAGATGAATTCTAATTGTAGAGCTATTAGAGATCATTTTGTATAACCCTCCTTTTATAGATGAGAAAGAAAACTGAGTCTCAGAGATGTTGGGGACATAAGTCAAGACATAATACATGTTTGTAGCTGAGCCAGGACTAGAACCCAGATTTTTGAGATCTCAGTGGAGCCCCTTTCTTTTTAAGATTTTATTTTTAGGGGCACCTGGATGGCTCAGTTGGTTGGGCAACTGCCTTCAGCTCAGGTCATGATCCCGGAGTCCTGGGATCGAGTCCCACATCGCACTACCTGCTCAGCAGGGAGTCTCCTTCTCCCGATGATCTCTCTCCTCTCATGCTCTCTCCCTCTCTCAAATAAATAGAATAAAATCTTTAAAATAAAAAATAAAGTAAGTAAGATTTTATTTTTAAGTAGTCTCTATACCCAGCGGGGGGTGGGGGACGTTCAAACTCAGCAACCCTGAGATCAAGAGTCACATTACAGCCCTTTTCACTCTACAGCTTGATGCCAGAAGAAGCAAGGCAAGCAGCAAAAATGAGTGAATTGGGTTAGAAGTCATTGGTGGAGGTGGTGGTGACTGTGGCCAATATAGAGATCCCCCCATCTATAAATGACTCCCATCTAAATGAAGCTTTGACTCAGCTTTAGCCCATTGTTGCCATGAGGGTCTCTGGGTTTTTTCAAGGGAAGCCAGAGATCAAGATTTTAGTGTAAAAATCTCCCGATTTTTAAAATATCACAACAAATTAAAACCTTATTGTATGAATAAATTAATCTGTATATCATACCTGTTCTATATTAAGAGCCACCAGTTTGAAATCTCTGGCCTCCAGCAGGATATTTTTCTCTCATGTTTAGTTTCTTCGTCTGTCTCTAATTCATAGGTGAGTGAAGACAAGTTCCCTTTTCCTGTTTCCTACTGGACCCTTACTTCCTGCCTCCCTCTCCTCCCATCTTTTAAAATAAGAAAGCAGATACTTACTGAGCATCTACTGTGTGCCAGAGGCTGTGGTACACACATGACCGCCACTCCCTCCTCTGTGGGGAGTCTTCTTCTCTCTCTCTGCCTCTTCCCCACTGCTCATGCTCTGTCTGTCTGTCTCTCTCTCAAATAAATAAAATCTTAAAAACAAACAAAAACACACAATTGCCAGATAACAACCTCTTTCAAATTTCTTTCTTTTTTTTTTTTTTTTTACTTTATTTAAAGTAATCTTTATACCCAATGTGGGGTTCGAACTCCTGACCCTGATATCAGGAGTTGCATGTTCTGACTAGGACAGCCAGGGGCCTCATGATTTTCAGTGAAAACCCTATTTACAATCTGTCTTCCCAGCTCTTGGACAAAAATACATAGTTTGCTTATTTCTCAAATAATCTTTTTAATTATTCAAGTTTATAACTTCTGTCATCAGATAAGGTGGTATAAGTGACATCAGATTGGCTGAACATCAACAGAAACAATTAGCCCCAATAGGCCTTGAACTTTTTTTTTTTTTTCCCTCAAACCAGCCCACCTTCTAGTCTTAAAGTATGGTGAGTAATCTTGCATTCGGGGCACCTTGGTGGCTCAGTTAAGCATCTGTCTTCTGCTCAGGTCATGATCCGGGGTCCTGGAATTGAGCCCCACACTGTGCTCCCTGCTCAGTGGGGAATCTGCTTCTCTCTCTCCCTCCACCTGTCTCCCCGGCTTGTGCTCTCTTTCCCTGAAATAAATGAAATCTTAAAAAAAAAAAAAAAAAAAGAAATCTTTCAGTAAAATAGCACTCCTTCCTCTGGAGGCTGCCTAAATCCAAGGGCTCTCCTCCTTGCTATCACCATCATACTTGGATTTTTTGTTTTTTCTTTTCTCCCTGAAGCCTGACTGGGTACATTATGTCTCCCAAGCTTCACACTCCCTTCTGCATACTCAGTAAGCCAGTCTCTTAACAGGGTTAAAAAGAAGGCCAATTTTCTACCTGCTCGCTCTTCTGGCACACACACTTGTAAGGCAGCACTCTGCTTTTGTTCCCTTTCCTTCACAATTCCTTAAATGGTTCTTGCCCTAGATTGTGAAAGTCCAGCAGAGCTCAGGCTTCTGGGAAGTCAGTCTTTCAGGCTAATAGGTATATATGTAGTTTGGAAATGGACAATGTGGTTATTTTTAAAAATTTTTTAGATTTTATTTATTTGTCAGAGGGAACACAATAAATAATGAATGCATAAGCAAGGGGAGCGGCAGAGGGAGAGGGAGAAGCAGACTCCCCACTGAGCAGGGAGCCCAAATGTGGGCCTCCATTCCAGGACCTTGGGATCATGACCCGAGCTGAAGGCAGACTCTTTTTTTTTTTAAAGATTTTTATTTATTTATTTGATGGAGAGAGATCACAAGTAGGCAGAGAGGCAGGCAGAGAGAGAGAGAGGAGGAAGCAAGCTCCCTGCCGAGCAGAGAGCCCGACGCGGGACTAGATCCCAGGACCCTGAGATCATGACCTGAGCTGAAGCCAGAGGCTTTAACCCACTGAGCCACCCAGGCGCCCTGAAGGCAGACTCTTAACCCACTGAGCCACCCAGGTGTCCTTGCTGTGGTAATTTTTTTTTCTTTTAAGATTTTATTTATTTATTTGACAGACAGAGATCACAAGTAGGCAGAGAGGCAGGCGGGGGTGGGGGGAAGCAGGCTCCCCACTGAGCAGAGAGCCCGATTCGGGGCTCGATCCCAGGACCCTGGGATCATGACCTGAGCCAAAGGCAGAGACTTAACCCACTGAGCCACCAGGTGCCCCGATGTGGTAATTTTTAAATCTTCTTTTGCTTTGGTTTTAACCTAAAGCCTGGACTTACAGTTCCTACCTCTTGCTGAAAATGGGATGGGGAAGGAAAGGGAAAGTATGATAATGTTTTCTTGAAAGGGCTGAGCATCGGAGTTTCTGAGCACTGGCATCACTTACCCAGGGCTTTCTTTTAAACTTGATAGATGGCAGGGCCCCCCAAATCATGAAAATGAAATCATCCTAACTTATCCCCTGGAGAGAAGAGCTGACTTGTTCCCTGTGAGTCCAACAAAATGGCCTTGAATACGTGGCCTGGCCTCAGACATTACATCATCACTCAGCCTTTCTATGTTGACATTATATGGGTATAGCAGAGGTGCAGGCATTCACCAGTGAGTGTGCTCCAGGCCAGTGAAGCACATAAAGTTTAACTTGACTCTTTCTATAACTCCATGTAGCCCTGATTAAGCTTGCTGGGGGGTGTGGCATGCCATGTTTATTTGAAATAAAGGCACCCTCTTGGGGTCTGTCCTTTGACTTGCTTTGTGACTTGAGGCTATTATTTTCTTCTCCTCATCTTCCTTTTCTATCTTGTATATTTTTAGCCCTTTAGCTTCTGAGGCACTTTTCATTTCATGTTGAATCCTCCCAGTGACAGATTTCACCCCAATGCAAAGCTGAGGCTTAGAGTGTTTGAAATAGCAGATGTCACTGGTCACAAGAGGAGGCCTGGACTCAGTCTCTTGCTTGCGATCATGCTCTCTTCTCTTCCTCATAGACAAGCTGCTACCTGGGTTCTACCGAGGAAGTGTTGGTAGCACCTTCCGTGAGCTAAGAGGAATTCCTTGTTGTATATATTATTTAGGTGAATTATTTTACAGGTTTTTGAAGAGAGAAGGTAGCATGAAAATAATATCAGCCATGTATAACTCTTTTTGAATCCTGAACCTTTTCGAAAACCTAAAAGCTATGAACACTTATTCAGGAAAATGTATATATGCACATCATTTTGCATATAAAATTAAAGAGTTCATGAAATTCCAGAAACCTAGCAGTTTCGGGTATTAGGCATCCTGAATTAAGATTTTACCCATGGATTAGATCCTTTAGTTCATTTACTGATGCAGTCTTAGAGCTTTGAAAGCTTCAGAGGTTCTGGAGTATAGCAGGCCTGTTCAATATGGTCTGGTTTACAAGTGTTTAGCGGAAAAGGAACACAGGTGAGCTTGATTTCTTCTTAGGAACAAAAGGAATTGATAGGATCTGATGATACAACATGACAGTTCTCCCTCAATGTATAGTTCTGGCTCGGAGGCTGGACTCTACTAGGAAATTGCTGGTAGATACTCAGGAAGGGAACAGAATATTACCTTTCCTGCTCGACCTGCCCTATCTCCCGTAGAGACTTGCCTCTCTTTCGGGTGTCTTCAGACTTTGGAGAAAAAGGAAAGTAATGTTTTTTCCTTTGAGTGGTTGGAGACCCCGGCTTGAACAATGAATATAAATACTTCTGTGCAGACTGAAATGAGTGATGTTGTCCCTCCACTGCCCAGGCCCCACATCCAGCAACTGAGGCCCACAGAGGAGAGACCGGTGCTGAAGGCCATTGGGTTGATTGCCCTTCCTCTTGCCCAGCTTTCCAAAAGAGTTTTGCCAAATAAAAATTCATATTTAAGTAATGCAGCCTACTTTGTTACAAGCAGCTATTGGAGACTTAGAGCATTTTTACATTTCTTCCCTGCTGATTATTTGACTACTATTGGCTGTCTTTATGGAACATTTCTTTATTAATAGAATTTTCCTACTTGGTTATTTTAATAAACCAAAGAATTCCAGGAACCTAATGGAGTTGAAATGGCAAGTGGAAGCAAGAGTCATGTAACTTTACCTGAGCAAAAAATGGTGGTAGTCTTATGGGTATGCATATTTTATTCTTTTGTTGGGAGCCAAGGGAATTCTTTTTCTCCTACCACAAATAAGATAAAATAAACTTAACAGGGACGCCTGGGTGGCTCAGTGGGTTAAAGCCTCTGCCTTCGGCTCGGGTCATGATCTCAGGGTCCTGGGATCGAGCCCCGCATCGGGCTCTCTGCTCAGCGGGGAGCCTGCTTCCTCCTCTCTCTCTGCCTGCCCCTCTGCCTACTTGTGATCTCTCTCTGTCAAATAAATAAATAAAATACAAAAAATAAATAAATAAATAAACTTAACAGCTTTGGGCATTTCCAAAGCAAAACTGCACTGATTGCTTTGGATGGCATTTGTGGCAGGTACTGGGGATAAATGATATATTATATACCAGTTGCAAACTTTTTTCTGGAAATAGTCTTTGAAAGAGCACATCACGAAATTGTTCAATCACATTTTTTCCCCTTTCTGACAAAAGGTCAGAAGTAAGATTTAAATAGCAGTCTCTCTGCTGTTACTAATTTAGGCTAGAATAGCCATCTGGTTTTTCTATCCTAGTCAATACAGTTAAGTAGGCAGGCATGCCATTTACTAGAGACTAATTAATCAATTACTGTGGAAAGAGCCTTGGAGAAAACTGTGTAAGTTGATCAGTACTCAATGAATAGAAATTGATTGATATGTTCCCTTCTTTGTCAACAGATGTTTGGGAATATCACATGCTATGCAAACACACACATATACATACACTTAGAAATGGAGCAGAAAGATATTTCTCTGTTAGCAAAAGGACTGTTAAGACACTAACGGGTTATTCTTGGAGCATATCAGGTGATGGCCTATCCCTCCTGCTGTCTAGAACATTTTCCTCTTTTTAATATGGATTTTGGGTGGAAAGAAGGGGGCAGTTTTTGCTTCTGTGTTTCTAAACCCAGTGAGCCTTAGAATATTGTTGGTAAGGTTATCTGTAACACCTTTAAATAAAGGTGTTAGGGAAAGAAAAATAATTTCTTTGCTAGACGATGGCTAATACATTTGGGGTTTTTTTGTTTGTTTTGTTTTTTTTCCCATTTTCTTCTAAGAAGCTTCTATTTGGTAGGCAGTTTTGCTGTGGCAGGCGAGGCTATGCTTAGATCCCTCTTTGACCCTTCAAGTTAATAAAAATTTTTTGTGACTTGGGTGACTCTATAAAGGTGGTCTGTTTTTAGAGGCATGGACTTCTCTGGGTATTCAGCTAACAAAATGCCTTCGCAAATAGACAGAGGTCTTCCTCAGAACTTGTGTAATTGGAGAATGCTAAGAGATGAAAGGGGCAGGAGTTCCTGGAGGGGACACTGGGCATTAGAGCAGCCTACCAGAGAGTCAGAAGTGTTAGGTGAATGGCTGTTTTCTATAAAGGTTAATGGATTGACAAGGATATGTGGGCAAATGAGACAGCAACAGAGTGCTAATGCAGTCATCTTTTTTTCATGCTGATGGCAGTGGTTGCTTCTTAAAATCTGTTGAGAAGAACAGCTGTTGTCTCCCTCTGCTTGACCAAGTTAATATTCCGTACTAATAGTGGATTAGATAAAAGGATTAGATAAAAGGCACTGGCCTAATGTTAACTCAGAAGCGACTGAGCTGCATCGAGATGAGTAAACAGACTGTCTTCTTGGGACTGTAGAATGAATGAACAGGGAGGTGGGTCAGAGTGTGGTCAGTCTTTAACCTTTGTGGCCAACTAGCTGGGAAGGATTGTGGATGACATGGATCCACACAACTTAATGCTTGTGTTTGCATTGGTGTCACCCATTTTACCCACAAAGTCCAACTAAAATTAAGTATGTCTCCCACTCTCTGATCTGAGCTAGACTGTGGGTCTCCCACCTCCTCCCATAATCTAGAGCATTTGGGGAAATGGGGCTGTATTTGCCTAGATACTGGGCTACAAAATATTTTTCTCCTTCTTTGGAGCCCTGCCCTGTTAATCTCAGTTAGGATATAAAATAAAAGATTTGTACGAAGTAAGTTTTTAATTTGTAATTTACCTCCCACATTATTTAGAATAAAGTCAAAGAAAAGACCTAAGAGAAGGTGATTCTTTATGTTCATGTCATACTTGGCAATAAATTTAATATCACCTTGTTTAGTTTTTGCTTTTCTAAAACAGAACAGCAATCTTCATGTCATACTTGGCAATAAATTTAATATCACCTTGTTTAGTTTTTGCTTTTCTAAAACAGAACAGCAATCTTTAGGTTTTTTTCATGGTAGTGTTTTTTTTTTTTTTAAAGATTTTATTTATTTATTAGAGAGAGAGAATCAGAGAGAGAGAGAGAGAGCATGAGAGGAGAGGTCAGCGGGAGAAGCAGACTCCCAACTGAGCAGGGAGCCTGATGGAGGACTCGATACCAGGACTCCAAGATCATGACCTGAGCCGAAGGCAGTCGATTAACCAACTGAGCCACACAGGTGCCCCTTGGTAGTGTTTTAAATGTGAATTTTGCTTGTGAAGTCCTCCATCATAAAAGGGAGTAAAAATATTAAGTGTGGGAATTTGGGGCAACCATTTTTTCTGTTATATTTCTGTAGCTTACCTATTTTTAAAGGGTTATCTGCTGCTGAACTGTTCTATTATCTAGGCCAGAAGACTTTACTCCAGGTCAGCCTCAGATTCAACACCAGATTCCCTGGGTAAAAATATGCAGAGACTATTTGAAATTAGATATTAACATAAAAAGGAAAAGAGAGAGAAACCTGTACCTTCAGTTTCACCACTTGAGGTGAAGTTCAATTTTCTGGTTAATGCAAGTAATTACCATGTTACTAAGTTCGGATATAATTATGCAGTTTGGGTAGTGATATCTTTTGGTGGTGATTGGTGTTGGCACTATTTGGTCTTTGTTCTCTTGCTCATTTTTCCTTGTATCCCACAGCAAATACTTAACTGTGAGAAGGCCGATCAAGACTAGCAGTGCCCTAGTTGTCCTCTTGAGCACTGTTGGCAGGGCCTCAGTCGTAGGCTCCAGCCTAACCCTAGGAGGAGATGGTCCCTTCCAAGACACCCTTAGAAGAGGGACCATTTCCAGCTGCTCTGATGATGTTAAACATATCTCTGCAGTCAGCCTGCTTGAAATAATCTGTGTTTTTGCCATGCTTAAAAAAAAAAAAAGACAAAAGAGTTCTTTTGGCTATCTTATATTTTAAATTAACCCAGAACTCTGTGCCCTCTCCTGGAGACTCTTTTCCCAGATATTCATACAACTTGCTCCTCATTTGAGCTCTGCTCAAAATTCCTTGTAGTCAGAGAGGCCTTATGTGATCAGTCTATGTAAAACAGAAATAGCCAACCCCCAGCCCCCTATATATGTACTAATATCCTGTTTAATTTTTCTTTATAACACTTACCACCATCAGACATGCACATATATTCTTAACTTTTTTTCCTCTACCCACTGTTCTCTCACATTACATGTGCATGTAATTTTTTCTCTCCCCACCCAGTAAAATATAAGAAGCTTCATGAGGGCAGGGACAGCACTTTTTTTTAAAATCAATTCTGTATTTCTTTCCTTGGCACAGTGCCCAACACATAGTAGACATTGGATAAATATTTGTTTAATGAATAAAGGACGAACTCATTTTTATTTCAGTCTCCCACAGTCAGCAGTATCCCAGGCAGCCAACTTCTAATGCTGGAAGGGGCCCAGCAGACAACCATGAAATGCCATAAATGAATTCCAGGGCAGTTTTGTGATTCCAGTGTGTGAACACTTAAACGGTCTGACTAGACGGCAGTGGGTCAAGACCCCCGCCTTGGAAATCATCCCAAGCTGTTCCCTTGTGGTGGTTCCAAGAGGAAGAGAGGGTCAGGAATTGCCCTTACTCCTGAGGTGAAGCTTGTACATTGTATGCATTTTCTACATATTTTAGGAGCTGTCATATTAAATCTCAGAGGCCTTTACTCTGTGGGAGTTTTCTTCCTTCTAAGGCAGTCTTCTGAGTCAGCATTCTGTCTGGGAGTCCCCTTTTACCTTTTCATGACTTTCCCTGCTAATAGCTGAGCAAATAGGAAAGCACTGATCCTTTTCAATGAAATACTAAACCTGTGATAAGCCCAGCCTGTTTCACTCCCCCCACCCCCCGCTTTTTTAAATATTTATTTTTTGTCTAGTTTGAGAAAGTTATGGGGGCGGGGACAGGGTAGCAGGAATTCTCTATGAAGTTTTGTAGACCCTTTTAAACACAGAGCATGAAATGAGATGTTGAGTAATAAGTAAAATATATACTATGTATACAAATAATGAGCAGATAGTTCTCTTATGCTCCCTCTCCCCATGTGTCTTATTTTGGGTTCAAGTTTCAGATGCGCATGGTTAATTTGGAAACCAAGAAATGCTAGAGCAGTGGGGGAGTACGCTAGGGAACGGAAGGGGACTTAGTGAGCCAGCAACACTGTGGGCAGTCAGAGCTTGATCCTGAGAGGAGAGAGTGTTAAGCATGCACCTCTGAGTTACTCCCCCAGGAACAAGGAAGCTGGACTATTGATACACCCACTTCCACCAGTTATCGGTTGAGTGCAGCTTCGAAGAAATGTTCGTTCACCAGAGCAGCCTGCCGTCTCCTAGGCTTTGATTTGGATACTGGCAGTTGGCAATGAGGTAGAGCGGATGAAGCCACAAGGCCTGAGGGATGTGAGCAGGGTATCAAGGATTGAGCTATGCCTTGCTTCCTGTTTCTCCTGAAACAGCACCCATTGCTTTCCCTTTGCCCCCTTCCTTTCACCTTTTCCACGTCTTTACCCAAGGTCAGCTCTGTGCTCAAATCTATCTTGGTTTGCCACTTACGACTCACCAGGCATCTTTTTTTTTTTTTTTAAGATTTTATTTATTTATTTATTTGACAGACGTAGATCACAAGTAGGCAGAGAGAGGGGAGAGGGGAAGCAGGCTCCCTGCTGAGCAGAGAGCCTGATGTGGGGCTCTATCCCAGGATCCCATGACCCTGAGATCATGACCTGAGCTGAATGAAGGCAGAAGCTTTAACCCACTGAGCCACCCAGGCGCCCCTCACCAGGCATCCATCATTTGTCATAATGGCACCTAGTGGTTTCTACTTCCTGGCATGGTAGTTGTGTCTATGTATACACACATGTATATTTTCTACCGTAAGCTCCTTGGAGCCCAGGTATTACCTTATGTCTTCATAAGTCCCAGAGTACCTGGCACATAAGTGCCCGGTTATTATGTAATCAGTCAATCTTTCCCCCAACTGGTAGATGGTTTTGTAAACAGGTTTGAGAGGAAAGCCCTTGGGTTCCTGAATTCTAGCTTCCTAACTTCCTGTAAGGAAAGTATCAGAAACTTCAGGGAATTACTGGATGAATCCTAAAGTCAGGGCAACGAGGATTCACTTTTTCTTTTTTTTCTTCTTGTTTTAAAGAAACTTTTAAAAAGTTTATACTTTAGGGGCACCTGGGTGGCTCAGTGGGTTAAGCCTCTGCCTTCGGTTCAGGTCATGATCTCAGGGTCCTGGGATCAAGCCCCACATCGGGCTCTCTGCTCAGAAGGGAGCCTGCTTCCCCCTCTCTCTCTGCCTTCCTCTGCCTACTTGTGATCTCTGTCTGTCAAATAAATAAATAAGATCTTTAAAAAATTTTTAAAGAAATAAAAAATAAAATAAAAAGTGTATACTTTAATAGTATTAAGTATATTCACATCATAATGTAACCATCTCCACCATCCATCTCCAGAAGTTTTTCATCTTCCCATACTGAAACTCCATACCCATTAAACAGCATCTCCCCATTCCTCCCTTCCACCCCTGTCCTTGGCAGCTACCATTCTACTTTCTGTCTCTATGACTGTGACTACTCTAGGTACCTCATAAGTGGAATCGTACAGTATTTGTCTTTTGTGATTGGACTTATTTAGCATGTTCAAGATTCATCCATGTTGTAAGCAAAGTCAGAATTCCCTTTTTAAGGCCATATAATGTTCCATTGTATGTATATACCACATTTTTTTAAAATACATTCATCTGCTGATAGACACTTGGGTTGCTCCTGCCTCTTGGCTAGTGTGATAATGCTGCTATGAACATGGGTGTACAAATATTTCTTATGGATCCTCTTTTCAATTCTTTTGGATATTTACCTAGAAACAGAATTGCTGGATTGTGTGGTAATTTTATTTTTAATTTTTTTGAGGAACTACATGCTGGGTTTTTTTGATATGAGCCATCCTAATGAGTATGAGATAGATTCTTACTGTGGTTTTGATATGTATTTCCCTAATTATTAGTTATGTTGAGCATCTTTTCATGTGTTTATTGGCCATTTTGTGTATGACCATTACATATTTTTTTCTTTGGAGAAATGTCTTTTCAAGTCCTTTGCCCATTTTTAAAGTCAAATTGTTTTTAAATGTGTCTAAGGAAACTTTTTAATTGAAGTCTTGTGGGATTAGTCTTTGGGTTTCCTTGTCTCGAGCATATTTATGAAGTGTTTTGTCAAGTAACCATGACCCAGAAGCTTAGAGACTTCTAGTTCTAATCAGATCTCCACCATTCCCTCACAGAGGAAGCATAGAATCTTTGAATTAAATGAGCTTCGGAGAGTGTCTGTTACGGCTGCTATAACAAAATAGTGCAGACTGGGTGTCTTATAAATTACAATTTCTTTTTCACAGTTCTGGAAGTTGAGAGTCCAAGATGAGGGTACCAACATGGTGGGTTCTGGTGAAGGCTGTCTTCAGGGTTGCAGAACATGAACTTCTCTCTGTATCCTCACATAGCAAAGGCACCTGGGACTTCTCTTGGGTCTCTTATTTATCTTTTTAAAAGATTTCTTTAGGGCACCTGGGTGGCTCAGTGGGTTAAGCCTCTGCCTTCGGCTCAGGTCATGATCTCAGGGTCCTGGGATCGAGCCCCGCATCGGGCTCTCTGCTTGGCAGAGAGCCTGCTTCCTCCTCTCTCTCTCTCTGCCTGCCTCTCTGCCTACTTATGATCTCTCTCTGTTGAATGAATAAATAAAATCTTAAAAAAAAAAAAAAAAAAAGAACTGCCATGCTAAAACGAATTAAAAAAAAAGATTTCTGGGACGCCTGGGTGGCTCAGTTGGTTAAGCAGCTGCCTTCGGCTCAGGTCATGATCCCAGCATCCTGGGATCGAGTCCCACATCGGGCTCCTTGCTCGGCAGTGAGCCTGCTTCTCCCTCTGCCTCTGCCTGCCACTCTGTCTGCCTGTGCTCGCTCCCACTCTCTCTCTATCTGACAAAATAAATAAAAGTAAAATCTTAAAAAAAAAAAAAGATTTCTTTATTATGAGACTTTTTAACAAAGATTTTATTTATTTATTTGAGAGAGAGAATAAGCGAGAGCACAAGCAGGGGGAGGAGCAGAGGGAGAGGGAGAAGCAGACTCCCCGCCAAGCAGGGAGCCCAGTGCAGGGCTCGATCCCAGGACCCTAGCTAGGATCATGACCTGAGTCAAAGGCAGACGCTTAACTGACCAAGCAACCCAGGCGCCCTTGTTGGGTCTCTTATTAAGACTGCTAATTCTGTTCATGAAGGCTCTACCCTATGCCCTAATCACCTCCCAAAGGCCCCACTTCCTAATACCATCATATTGGGCATTAGGATTCCAAAATAGATATTTGGTGGGGAACACAAACATTCAGACAATAATAGAGAGCTACCAAGTGAGGAATTTGGACACATTTCTTTTTCCACTGTGCCCTGCGCTAAATCACCTAACCCCTGTGGATAGCATTTTCTTTATCTTTAAACATGCCTTTCTCTGCCTTCTTTCTCACTTTCTTACAAGTATTTTGAAGACTGGTGAATTGATTTTTTAATTATTGTAAACTATTTACATAAGGCATGAAGTTATGTGTAAGTTGAACTTAAAGGTTTTTGGAATTGTTCAGTGTCATTTTTAAGTCAGAAGTTTTCTCTAGAAAACTGTAGGCCCTGGTGGCCTGGATGGCTCAGTCAGTTAAGTGTCCAACTCCTGATTTCAGCTGAAGTCATGATCTCAGTGTTGTAAGATTGAGCCCCCACATTAGGCTCTGCTGGGCTTGCAACCTGCTTAAGATTCTCTCTCTCTCCCCGCCTTTGCCCCTCCCCTCCCTGCCTCTTTTTAAAAAAAGAAGAAGAAAACAAAACTGTAGGCCTTTCTATTTCTAGACAATAAGGGGATGACACCAAAAGGCAAGAAGTAGTGCTGACTTCAGCTTAAAGCAGTATACTTTTGTTAATCTTTGCAAATAAATGAGCTGTCAGGGTTGCTGACTTGTTTTTGTTAGACAATGTTAGACAATGCTTTTATAAGTCCTAATTAAAATCAGTCTGGCTCAGTGTCCTATCTGAGATCAAGTAGTTTGAAACTGGCACATAGATGGGGATTGCTTATGATCCTAGCACTAACTCATGGCTGGGTGGTGATGGCTTCCTGTTTAAAGATGTTGGTTGACAGCAGGGATGTTCAGGATGCTTACACTTGCAAAAAGATCTCCGGGAAGTTCCTAATTTTTTGTTCTGCATTAGAAGTTTTTTTGAAAAATTGTGATAAAATATACATAACAGCAATCACTGTGGAGACTGTATGGAGGCTCCTAGAAAAATTAAAAATAGAACTACCATATGATGCAGTAATTCCACTACTGGGTATTTGTCCAAAGAAAACGAAAATACTAATTTGAAAAGATACATTCACCCCTGTGTTTTTTGCAGCATTATTTATGGTAGCCAAGCTATGGAATCAACCCAAGTTGCATCAATAGATGAATGGATTAAGAAGATGTGGTGTGTGTGTGTGTACACATACATGAGTGAATACATGAGTGTATACACGTGTATACATACACACACACACATATATACATATATATGGAATATTAGCCATAAAAAAGAATGAGATCTTGCCATTTGCAACTATGTGGATGGACCTGGAATGTATTATGTTAAGTGATTATCAGTCAGATAGAGAAAGACAAATCATAGAGAAAGACAAACTGGTGGTTGCCAGAGGGAAGGGGGAGTTAGGGAGATGTGGAATAGGTGAAGGGGATTAAAAGGCACACACTTCCAGTTATAAGTAAGTCACGGATTTGCAAAGTAATAGCATAGGGATAACATAGTCAATAATACTGTGATAGTGTGTGGTGACAGATGGTAACTACACTTATCATGGTGAACATTGAATAATGTGTAGAAATGTCAAAACATGTTGTACACCTGAAAGTAATATAGCATTGTAGGTCAACGATGCTTCAATAATACAAAACTTAAATACATGTATATACACAACAAAATTTTCCATTATAATCTTTTAAGTGTGCTGTTCTGTGGCATTAGCTGCATTCAGATTGTTGTATAGCCATCACCACCATCCATTTCCAGAACTCTTTCATCCTCCTAAACTGAAACTCTGTACCCATTAAGCAGCAGCTCTCCTGTCCTTCCTCTCCCTAGTCCTTGGCAACTACCATTCTACCTTCTGTCTCTATAAATTTGAGTACCCTAGGCACCTCATATAAATTGAATCATAGAATATTTGTCTTTTTGTATCTGGCTTATTTCACTTAGCAAAATGCATTTAGGATTCATCCATATTGTAGCACAGGTCAGAATTTCCTTTTTAAGGCTAAATAATGGTCCATTATATGTATATACCTCATTTTATTTATCCATTCATCCATTGATGGACATTTGGGTTCCACGTTTGGCAGTTGTTAAGCATTCTTTTATGAGCATTGGTGTACAGATAGCTCAAGTCCCTGCTTTGAGTTCTTTGACATATACCTAGGAGTGGAATTTCTGGGTCATATGGTAGTTCTATGTTTAACTTTTTTTTTTTTTTAAGATTTTATTTATTTATTTGACAGAGAGATCACAGTCAGGCAGAGAGGCAGGCAGAGGGGTGGGCGGGGAAGCAGGCTGCCTGCTGAGCAGAGAGCCTGATGTGGGGCTCGATCCCAGTATGACCTGAGCTGAAGGCAGAGGCTTTAACCCACTGAGCCACCCAGGCACCCCTATATTTAACTTTTTGAGGAACCTCTGTACTGTATTCATTGTGTTTGCACCATTACATATTCCCACCAACAATGTGCAGGGATTCAATTTTACCACATCTTTGCCAACACTTGTTTTCTTTTATTTTCTTTTTTTTTTTTTTAAGATTTATTTATTTATTTATTTGACAGGCATCACAAGTAGGCAGAGAGGCAGGCAGAGAGAGAGGAGGAAGCAGGCTCCCCGCTGAGCAGAGAGCCTGATGCATGGCTCGGTCCCAGGACCCTGAGATCATGACCCAAGCTGAAGGCAGAGGTTTTAACCCACTGAGCCACCCAGGCACCCCCCCAACATTTGTTTTCTGTTTTTTTGTTTTGTTTTGTTTTTTTGGTATTAGCCATCCCAATGACTATGAAATGGTATCTCATTGTGATTTTGATTTTGATTTTCCTAATGATTAGTGATGCTGAGCATCTTTACATGTACTTATTAGGGATTTATATATTTTCTTTGGACAAATATCTGTTCAAGTCCTTTACCCATTTTGGAATTAGGTTGTTTGGTTTTTATTGCTGAATTTTAGCCAGTGAACCTTTTAATTGGCAAATACGTTAAAGAGGGTATTTGCTGTGTGGTGCCTTATGAATATTTGCCCTTTTGTCTCATTTATTTTTTAAAAAATCTTTCTCTATATAGATAGGTAGATAGATGTAGATATTTTATCAGTCAAGATATAAATAATAAATATGTTTGTTTGTTTTTTTATCCCAACAGTATATCCTTTCAGGCTCTGATGACTTCAACCTGTACATGTGGAGAATTCCTGCAGATCCAGAAGCAGGTGAGTATATCCCTAATGTGAACCTACTGCTAATGTTGGCTCTGTTGATTGACCTTTGGCATATGTTGTGCCCTGAAAGGAGTGATCTGTAGAAATAGAAGATAATATTTCTCTTTTAATATAGTAAGTTTATCAGAAAAGTGACCAAGGGAAATTTAAACATAAAAAAATAGAAGCCAGATTTCACTATAACCTCATACAGACAGACTCTTATTGACTTAGTGATGCTCAGATTTCTTCCCAAGAACTTTGTTTAGACTTCATAGATCTCCATTATGTCCATTTTCCTGGCTCCTATTTCACACCTGGAATATTTTTATCTTGCTTTTCCTTTTTATCCATCTGCATATTCTTGTTTATTTCCCTACAAAGAGCTGTTAGGGTCTTTTCCTTTCCTTTGGCCTCCCTGATGATGTTAACTAAAGGGTAAATTTCTTTGTTGATGGACAAGTTCAGTCCCTGGGGTTTGGCTGATCCCAGATATCAAAGAAATTTAGAAAGAAAAACGCCTGCAGCTTTCCATGAATTTGGATCTAGGCCATCTGAGCTTTCAAACATCATGGACCATTCTTCATTCTTGATAATGGTGTCTTCACATGCTCAGTTCAGTCTTCTACTGGTTGCTTCCTACTGGTAGAAAAATGTCTGCTTTTTATTCTCAGGACAGCTCAATATAGCCATCTGCTCCAGGTGATACATGGCATCAAACTGGAAAATGGCCATTAGGAAAGTAATAGAGGACTATGCCAAGTTTATTACATAAAATTTGTCTAGTGCTCAGTGTTTAGGGAAGTTGTTGGTTTGCCTGTTACTGAATTAACAATACTGTTACCAAACATCTGCCTTTCAAAACTTGTTGAAGCCCACTTTTGATGTAACCATCCTATTACTGCGGTCTGGTTACTAAACAATTTGCAAAAGACCTTTTTTCCCTTCTGGAATTTAGAACGCATGAGTGAAGCAGCTTACCTATGAAGCACAACCAGATGGGTCAGCAGCGTCTAGCTGAACAAAAGTGATATTCTAGCACTAGACTATTACGTCTCCACCCCCTGTCTTACAGATTGATTATCTGAGAATTAATCTTTGGGCTTAATTATATCTTTTACCTGATCTTAAAAAGTTTTTAATTATTGGGGTTCCTGGGTGGCTCAGTGGGTTAAAGCCTCTGCCTTCAGCTCAGGTCATGATCCCAGGGTCCTGGGATGGACCCCCGCATCGGGCTCTCTGCTCAGCAGGGAGCCTGCCTCCTTTCCTCTCTCTCTGCCTGCCTCTCTGCCTGCTTGTGATCTCTGTCTTTCAAATAAATAAATAAATAAAATCTTAAAAAAAAAAAAAAGCTTTTAATTATTAAGTCAATGTGATTTTTTAAAATAGAAAGTGGATAACCCCCTTCCCCTGGGCTGTTCTCTGGAATCTTTTTCATGTTTGTATAAAGAGAGAATAAGGAGGGGGGGGGCGCGCCTGGGTGGCTCAGTGGTTAAGCCTCTGCCTTCGGCTCAGGTCATGATCTCAGGTTCCTGGGATCGAGGTCTGCATCCAGCTCTCTGCTTGGCAGAGAGCCTGCTTCCTCCTCTCTCTCTCTCTGCCTGCCTCTCTGCCTACTTGTGATCTCTCTCTGTCGAATGAATAAATAAAATCTTTAAAAAAAAAAAAAAGAATAGGGAAGAATTAACAATAGTATTACAGATTTTTTTCCTCTCTCAGCTTATTTTTGTACTAATTTAAGGTATGGGCCACAGTGGGCTGACGTTTTAAGTATAGATGACTATGTAGTCTTTGGGTCGGCAGGGAACTGATAGCTGACTTAGGATTCCAATATTAAAACTGGGAAATGGATACCCAGACTTTCCAAGGGTTTTCTAGGCACAGCTGCTTTAAAGGAATTCCAATTCTAGATTCTCAAATTCTATATGTATTCTTTCATAAAATCAGTATTCCTAGGAAAGTACCCATTCTCCTTTCCCACTTCCCCTTTACTCTTCTTTCACGTTAGAAAACAAAAACAAAAACAAAACCCAGAAAACCAAAAATACTCCATAAATTTCCAACCATTTACCATAAGAGGTAAAAACCTCCAAGGTGCAAAAATATATTAGGTTGAAATGTCTGGGGGCGGGGGGTGGGAATAGGTAATGTGGAAATACTATTTCAAGGAAGAAAAACGAATGATGTAAAATTTCTATTAAAAAAGTACTTGTGGGGGACGCCTGGGTGGCTCAGTTGGTTAAGCGGCTGCCTTCGGCTCAGGTCATGATCCCGGCATCCTGGGATCGAGTCCCACATTGGGCTCCTTGCTCGGCAAGGAGCCTGCTTCTCCCTCTGCCTCTGCCTACCTCTCTGTCTGCCTGTGCTCGCGCTCTCTCTCTCTCTAACAGAAACAAATAAATAAAAATAAAATCTTAAAAAAAAAAAAAAAAAGTACTTGTGGGTCGCCTGGGTGGCTCAGTGGGTTAAGCCTCTGCCTTCGGCTCAGGTCATGATCCCAGGGTCCTGGGATCGAGCCCCGCATCGGGCTCTCTGCTGGGCAGGGAGCCTGCTTCCTCCTCTCTCTCTCTGCCCGCATCTCTGCCTACTTATGATCTCTGTCTGTCAAATAAATAAATAAAATATTTAAAAATAAATAAATAAATAAATAAAATAAAAAAGTACTTGTAGGGGCACCTGGGTGGCTCAGTGGGTTAAAGCCTCTGCCTTCGGCTCAGGTCATGATCTCAGGGTCCTGGGATCAAGCCCCGCATCGGGCTCTCTGCTCAGCAGGGAGCCTGCCTCCCCCTTCTCTCTGCCCGCCTCTCTGCCTACTTGTGATCTCTCTCTCTCTCTGCCAAATAAATAAATAAAATCTTTAAAAAAAAAAAAAAAAGTACTTGGGCACCTGGGTGGCTCAGTGGGTTAGGCCTCTGTTTTCAGCTCAGGTCATGATCTTAGGGTCCTGGTATCGAGGCCCACATTGGACTCTCTGCTCGGCGGGGAGCCTGCTTCCCCCTCTCTCTCTGCTTCTCTGCTTGCTTTTGATCACTCCCTGTCAAAAAAATAAAATCTTTTTAAAAAAACTAAAAAAAAATTTTTTTTAATGTACTTGAAGGGTTTCAGATCCCACAGAGGATGCAGTGGTGGCTCCCACCACACAGTAACTACAACAGTCACATAAGCCATAAAGGTGTCTGTGGCAACAAACTGTGCTAGAAAAACTCAAGTTCTGAAGAAGGCAGAGCCCTTCTAGTCCACCTGTAGGTGCTGACCCTCTTCTCTCCTGGGGCGTGTGCACAGAGCCTACAGATTGGGCCACCACAGAAGAAGTCAGAATTTGCACTGGTCACATGGGTTGATATGACAGAATCTAGAGGTGCCCCAATCCCATGGCCAATCTTCCCTGTAGGACATTTGCTGAGTGCTAGGGTTGTACTGGGAACTATGGGACTGGCCTGGAGAGGCAGAATGCGGTGAGTCCCACCTTAACACAGTGTTTTGGAGACAAAGCACCCCCCTCCCACCATGGGAGGGGCCTGGTCTATGGAGCTTTTGCCAGATTTTGAACATGCCGAGGAAAGGAGGATAAAGAGCTAAGCTTAAAATCTCCAAGGGACATAACTTTCAGAGCAGAGGACGACAGAGACTTGCCAGACTCTCCATTAAAAGCCCAAGAGGTGGGACACCTGGCTGGCTCAGTCTGTAGAGCTGCAGCTCTTGATCTTGGGGTTGTGAGTTCAAGCCCCACATTGGACATAGAGATTAATTTAAAAAATTAAAAAAAAAAAAAGCCCAAGAAGCTTACATTCAAGGATGGGCTGGACCAAGAAGGATGAGTGAACTATCCTGTAATCTCCTGGTGCTTAAGACACAGACCCCAGTTAGAGAAAGGCACCTGCAACAAGCACCCTCTTGGTCTTGACTTGAGATATCTAAAGCCAAAAGTAGACATATTCTTACTAAAGAAGCAACCCAGCACTGAAATAGTTCCTCCCAATTAGACTGAGGGTGATCAAGCCCTTTATTTTCTTAAGAGTAGAATGGGAAATGCCATAAGGAGGAAATCAGCTTTGGTCTGTGTTAGTCTGCTAGGGCTGCGATAACAAAATTCCACAAAATGGGTGATTTAAACCACAAAAATGTATCTTTTCACAATTCTGGAGCTTAGAAGTCCAAGAGCAAGGTGCTGGCAAGTTTGATTTCTCCTGAGGCCTTTCTCCTTGGCTTGCAAATGACCACCTTCTCAGTGTGTGCTCACATGACCTTTTCTCTGTGCACACACATCACTGGTGTCCCTTCTTCTTAGGAGGATACCAGTCTCATTGGATTATAACTTCATTTAACCTTAATTACTTCCTTAGAGGCCCTATCTCCAAATATGGTCACATTAGGAATTAGGGCGTCAGCATATGTTTTGGGGAAGATAACTTAGTCCATAGTAGTCTCTATGGTTTTTTATACTCCGTGTCTAGCATATGATAACAATGAGGCATGAAAATGTGGCTAGTAATCAAGAGTGAAAAAAATAATCAATAGGAGCCATCCACAATATTATCTATATATTAAAGTTAACAAATAAGGACTTCAAATATTATAAACAAAAAAAATAGCAAAAAAGATGGAGAATTTCAGTGGAGAATTTTAATCTATTTAGAAAATCACATAGACATTATAAAACTGAAAACTATATATCTAAAACTATGACTTTATTGGGTGGGGTTAACCTACAGTAAGTGGACAGGCTTGGTGAATAAAAGGCAGGTTAATAAAAGCTATTAAAGGACAATGGGAACAGAGAAGAGAAAGAGCACAGTGTAAGAGACAAGAGCAGCACAGATGATTCAGCATAGATGAAATTGAAGTCCCAGGAGGATAAGAGAGAGAAAATGAAGCAGAAGCAATATATGAAGAGACAATAGCTAAAAGAATTTTCTAAAACAAATGAAATAGACTAATTCTCAGATTCAAGAAACTCAGTAACCACAAACAGGATAAATACAATAATACACTTAGGCACATCATACGTCAGACTATTAGAGACAAAAGATAATGAGAAAAAGCCCAAAAGCAGCCTGAGAAAATATACAAATTACCTGTAAATGAGCAACAGTAAGAGTGATGGCCAAATTATGGAAGCCAGAATATAATAGAATGATATCTCTCAGGCGCTTAGAGAATTAAAACCTGCCAACCTAGAATTCTATATCCAGGGAAAATATCAACCAAAAATGTAGGTTTAATAAAGACACTTTTAAAAAAGAAATTAAAGAATTTTAACTCAATCGCTTTGCAGCCTTCAGTGAATTAATGCATCTAAATACCGAGGAGTGACAGGTATGCAATGTCTTGTAAAGAAAGGCAATTAGACATTATATGCCTTCTGATAAAAAGAACACAATACTACTGATAGGCTTGCCAAATAAAACAACCCTGAATAAAACCTCAGGATCCAGCTTTCAGTTTGCAAGAAGCACAGAACAGAGGAACATATTGTACTATGTTGTGAGCTTACAGTCCACAAAATCCAGAGTTCAGAAACGTTAGGTCAAAGGGCCCATTTTCTCTAATAAATACATTCTACTGAAAAAAGGAAAGGATGGACAGGAGGAAGCCTATTGTATAAGAAACATAAACAACATATTAAAACAAAAACCAGATGAAACTATTTAGAAATGCACACTTGGATGAATAAAATTATTAAAAATGCAGAGAGGTGATTAATATAGAGATCAGGTAATAGCTGATTTCATGGGAGGAAAAGGGTTGTAATTGAAATGAGGCACATGAGGCATGAAAATGGCCAGAAAAAATACCATTTTTTGACTTGGATGTCAGTTATAATAGTGTTCACCTTAAAAAACTTTATTAAGCTCCACTTCTTGTGCTGTTTTCTGTATCTTTTTAATCTCTCAATGATGAAAAAAATTTGGAAATAAGTGTGGGTCAAAGAATAAATCACAATAAAAATACAATTTTCTCAACTAAACATGAAAACAAGACATCCTGGCATTCATCTCATGGATACTACAGGGGTATTTGGCTATAAAATTTTCTGTTCACGTACCCACCCCGACAATAATTTTTTTCTTGAGTTAAAACTTACATGTGTAAAGTACACTTTTATTGAGGAGTGACTTAAATCTATGCCAGGATGTCCACCATGATAAAGTGCTTGTTGCTCCAGGGTAACGCCAGCGATTAGAAAGTTCTTCCATAAGTCTTACTCTATTTCCCGGGAGTTGAGTGCTGTCTTACTGAGAATGGCCTCTCTTTCTCTTTGTAGCCTTTTGCTCATTTGAAGGTAGCTCTCATGTCCTCTTCTAGATCTCCCCAGAGATAGCATCCTCCGCCCACCCCCGCCCTGATGTTCAGTTTTGCATTCCTCAAAGAAATGATTTTTTAAAAATATTTATTCATTTGACAGAGATCACAAGTAGGCAGAGAGGCAGGCAGAGAGAGAGAGAGGAAGAGGAAGCAGGCTCCCTGCTGAGCAGAGAGCCCTATGTAGGGCTTGATCCCAGGACCCTGAGGTTATGACCTGAGCTGAAGACAGAGGCTTAATCCACTGAGTCACCCAGGCGCCCCAAAAGAAATGATTTTATAATGTTTCTTTGCCATACTGATTTCTCTCCTCCGGATTTGTTCTACCTTTGTTTAAGGATTAACTAAATAAGCTCAGCAGATGTAGCCTGGCTAGACCAGAGGAAAATCTTGGCTCCTTGATATTAAGTGTGCCACAAGGTGTTTCAGGAAGTACACTCAAGATCACATAAGCTGGGACGCCTGGGTGGCTCAGTTGGTTAAGCAGCTGCCTTCTGCTCAGGTCATGATCCCAGCATCCTGGGATCGAGTCCCGCATCAGGTTCCTTGCTCGGCAGGGAGCCTGCTTCTCCCTCTGCCTCTGCCTGCCACTCTGTCTGCCTGTGCTTGCTCTCTCTCTCTCTCTGACAAAAAAAAAAAAAAAAAGATCACATAAGCTGTTTTTGGAAGCCACAGAACCCATGATCTGCTCATACTTAGAGTTGGTTAGGGGCCCCCATGGTGTCTACGTGGGCTGTCGTTGGTCCTGGATCCCCATTCTTTATTTGATGCTTGGATTTCTTTGTACACAAGACAAGAACAGGACCTTATGATTGCTCGTCTTTCTTGTTGGATTCACTAACTGGAAATTGAGGGGTTTGTTTTCTCTTTGTTACCGTTCAACATTACATTACTGTTATCACAGTAAGTCTGTCTCTTTTATCGTCATCTTGTTCTGCATGTAACGAGGTACTTTTGTGATTATTTTTCATAAACCTTGGCTCGTTTGGGGAATTCAACCTTCCTGCCATTCTTCTGACAACCCACCCACATTCTTTTCCTTTGTTAGTATAGCTTTCCTTTTTCTTTCTATTCTTCTTATTTTTTTTATAACTTTCACTATTTTTATAATTAAGTACTTCTTGTTATCAAAATAATACAGGTACATAATTTTAAATTAAGATATTACAAAACTTATTTTTTAAAAATGAAGCAGTTCCTTTCTCTTCCTGTAATTCATGCTATCTTTGAATTTTCAGTTTTGGACATTCTCTGTTGCCTTTCTACTCTTAAAATCAGCTGCCTTTCCAGAAGGGAAAGTTGATCTAGTATCTGCAGGATATTTGCCTGGCATTTGAGCCATGACTCTAAGAGTCAAACAAGGAAATAGAGTTGTGAATCTCATAGGTCTGTGCACAGATTTTTGTTTAATCCCACCTTCCACTGCACGTGTGTCTCCAGTCCAAAACCTCTTTAGGTCAGCTTCAGCTTGCAACCCCTGGGTCTCCGCCTGTGTGGGGAATGGGGAGCTTCCTGGCCATATGTGCTCAGAGGAGGAGTATAATGGTGCAGCTGCTCTTTATACGGGCTTTTAATTCCTCCTGGTTCTAGCCCTACCCTTAAGCCTGGCTTCAGGGATACTTAGCACCTCTCATTTTTATATGTAACTTCTCTGTATTTAAATGTTGATAATTCATAATTTAAAAAATACTCAGCAATGTTTGGCAAGCCAGACAAATGCAGCCCTTGGGTACTAGCTTTGAATGCTTAGATGACAAAAAGTCTGTGGGGAAATCCCTACTCTAATCTATCACCTCTTTGATTTAATCAAAATATGGGACAAGGCTGAGTTTGCTCTCTCTGTGCATGCCTGCATGCTAGTTGAACAGAAGATACTAAGGCAGGCTAATATGGGGAAGCAGCCTTGCTGTTCTATGCCTTAATGGTCCGACGGGCCATCAGCATTTATTGCAGACCTGCTGCATGCTTCACAGTGCTTACCAGATGCTGAGAAAACTAGATGGAGAGCAGTCCTGAGCGTTAGCCAAAAGCAAGGACATTCTTCTTTTCTCGACTCTCTTGTTCAGAAAGACAGAAATTCACTGGGGAATTGCAGTTCCAAACTCCAAAGAGATGAAATGTTTAACAAATCTCTTAAGTAATTTGCATAGGGCTTCATAGTAGGCTAAGGAAATCATTTTTTTTAAGATTTTTTATTTATCTGACACATAGAGAGAGATCACAAGTAGGCAGAGAGGCAGGCAGAAAGAGAGGGGGAAGCAGGCTCCCCACTGAGAAGAGAGCCCGATGTGGGACTTGATGCCAGGACCCAAAGATCATGACCTGAGCTGAAAGCAGAGGCTTAACCCACTGAGCCACCCAGGTGCCCAGGAAATCTTTTTTTAAAGATTTTATTTATTTATTTGACAGAAATCACAAGTAGGCAGAGAGGCAGGCAGAGAGAGAGAAGGGGGAGCAAGGCTCTCTGAGCAGAGAGCCCAATGTGGGGCTCAATTCCAGGACCCTGAGATCATGACCCAAGCCGAAGGCAGAAGCTTAACCCACTGAGACACCCAGGTGCCCCAGGAAATCATTTTGAGATGTGAGACCTAATAACCACCATAAAACTTGCTACCTGGCAAGTTTTTCAGTTGATGTCAAATAATAACTCATTTTCTAAAAACCTCCAAAAATTAAAGGACTGGAACTGGGAATTTGGCTGTGGCAAAGAAAAAGCCCATCGGAATGTTTTACACCTCTCAAGTATGTAGGAAGAGCATCTGTTTTAATGTGGTGATTCTGAAGATAAAATAAACAGACCAGCAATTATGTATAGAGCCAGTGTGGTATATTGGAAAGAGCATTAGGCTCAAAATCATACCTGGATTCTAGTCCAGTGCTGCCACTAACTAGCTGATGGAGTGATTCTAGGCAAGTTATGTAACAGCAATTGTCTGAGCTTTTTAGTTTCTGCTGTAAAAACCCTTCCCCTCCCAAGGCCTCATATCACAAAATGATTTAACAGTCTCGGGAGCTTTCTGAGACATTTGAAAAATGTGTGTTTTCAAATGTGAGACGTTGTTCCTGCCATGTAGAGTAGGATTGTTGTCCACAGATCCATAATTTCCAAAGCAGTTTCTCCCTAGTAACTTAGGTATGGAAGTAATGAATTTGGCAACATGTGGAGGAGGTGGGTGTCTCTGGAAAAATCTTCATATTATCTTTTCCTTCCCTTTCCCCTAATTCTTGTTGGAAAGGGCTTTAGGGTTTTTACAGATAAGACTTATTTCCCTTGAGATTTGCTTCTATGTGAAGACCTTCCTATTTATGGAAAGAAACGTAATGTAATAGAATGGGTAGACCTGCATTTAAACTCCTGATCCATTCGTCTAGTTTCTGCTTCGGAAAAATTGTTTAATCTTGCCAAACTTATTTCTTCATCTGTAAGACAAGAACATTAGCACTATAAACAGTACAGCCAGAGTCATAACATCCATCTCCTGAGGGGTGTCGGTGAGGGTGGTCAGCAGCTGCTCTGCTCTGACTGTTACTCCTCCTGAAGAAAGCTTTCTCCCTTAGGACTGTTCTCTGAAAAACTCCTTAGAGCCCAAGACATTGTCTTCCTCTCCCTCAGGAAGGGCTGGTTGAGTTGTTGCATCAAGGCTGCTCTTGATTCATCGGTAGTTGAAGAGGGCGAAGGTGCTGCGACAGGTTTTTCCCTGAACAGAGGGGAAGACCTGCAGTTTCCCTGCCCAGTTACTGCAGCCATCCCCACTGCCAGCAGGCCAACGGAAACAGCTGTAGAAGCATTCTGCACATGTGTGTGTGCTCTGTCTCTCCTCCTTTTTCTAGACTTGTCTTCACTCTCCGTGGGTTAGGCCTGGGCATCTGCCTTTCTTTTTCCCTCCCTTGTGCCTGGAAGAACAACTGTTTTTAATTGGTCACAAGTATTTGGTTGTAAACACATGTGACATACAGATGATCAAAGAAGAACTAGTGTAATTGACTTTTTGTGCAGTTAATCACTGCTGTCTGTGGAGCTCTTTGAGCTTTAACTGAGCATTGGCTGTCCCCAGCTGACTTTTTTTTTTCTTTTAAGTCTTAGGTAGTTATGTGATTCCCCAGGAGGTAGCCACTGCTCTCTGTATTGTCACTACCCTGATTTAATTCTTTTTTTTTTTTTTTAAGACTTTTATTTATTTATTTGACACAGAGAAAGAGACTACAAG
Organism: Taxidea taxus jeffersonii; assembly: GCA_003697995.1. Taxonomy (NCBI): domain Eukaryota; kingdom Metazoa; phylum Chordata; class Mammalia; order Carnivora; family Mustelidae; genus Taxidea; species Taxidea taxus. The sequence continues at coordinate 41,596 of ML106419.1, forward strand.
TAGGCGGATTGGCAGAGGGAGAGGGAGAAGCAGCTCCCCCCTGAGCAGGGAGCCTGATATGGGGACTTGATCCCCTGAGCCAAAGGTAGACACTTAACCGACTGAGCCACCCAAGCGCCCCTCCCTACTCTGATTTAATTCTTGCGGTTTGAAACTTAGAGACACAGGGAATGTTCACTCAGCCCTTTCGGAATTACTCAGGTTATTTGGACAACTCTTTTAGACATAGCAAGGTAAAGAAGTAGTCCCTTGCCCCTCAGAACAGGAACCTCTTAATTCTACCAGTGGTATCAGGAACAAAATAGATTAATTGCCTCAAAGGTACCTGCCAAACCTCATTTTGGTAGATAATAGCTTTAGCCTTCTCTTTCAAGCCTTGCTCCAGAGAAAATGATGAGGGGATTTACTTCAGTCTGTTCACTTACCCAGTATCCTAACATAAGACAATATGTAAAACCTGGGGCACCTGGGTGGCTCGGTGGGTTAAGCCTCTGCCTGTGGCTCAGGTCATGATCTCAGGGTCCTGGGATCGAGCCCCGAATTGGGCTTTCTGCTCAGTAGGGAGTCTGCGTCCCCGCCTCTCTCTCTCTCTGCCTGCCTCTCTGCCTACTTGTGATCTCTGTCAAATAAATAAATAAAATCCTTAAAAAAAAAAAAGACATTATGCGAAAATTGGTGACTAAAAGAGTAAATACTTTCTTGCCCTCAAAGAACTTCTAGTCTAGAAAGATGAGAAAAAGGGACGTGTATGTGCGCATGCTGAATTTAAAAGTGGGTTCCAGGGCCCATAGGAAAAGATAATGAAGGGAAGCTTGAGGAGATTTGGGGGATCAGCAAAGTTTTCGTGGAAATAGCATTCCAGAGGACCATGATGGAGAGGTAGGATTTTAGCTTTATTCTCTGCTCTTACTATAGTAAAAATGCCGTAAAAGAAACATCCAAATTTGACAGAAGGAAGATGGAGAAACACTTGAATAACCCACACATTGGATGATGGGACACTAATGGAGATTGAGTTTTATCCAGTATACCTATATTCTGCAGTCAAATACACTCATATCTTTTCATTTATTTGTCAAACATTTATTGAAAACCTAGTCCATGCTAGGCACTGTTCGAGGCTTAATTGTATAGCGAAAGACCCCTGCCATCATCGAGCTTATGTTCTACCAAGAGAAGCATACAATAAACAATAAACACAATAAATTATGTTTAATAGGTTAGAAATGCTAAGGAAAAGGATAACATAGAGTGGAATAAGGGGGTATGGAAGTGGTATTGGGGGGTCAGGGAAATGCAGCTTTTTAGGTAGGATGTTCAGTATAGACCTCTTTGAGAAGATCACATTTGAGCAAAACCTCAAAGTGGTGAGGGAGTTAGCCATGCAGAAATCTGGGGGAAGAACATTTTAGGTCAAACCAATGCAAAGTTGTGAAGTGAGAATGTGCCTCATGTGTTTGAGAAATAACAAGGAAAACAGTGTGTTGAGGTAGAGTAAGGGAGAGGGGAAAGTAGGGTTAAGTAGGGTACAGAGGGTGTCCCTGTAGGCTGTTACTGTGGATGAAACAGAGGACTCATTAGAGAATTCTGAGCAGAGGAGTAACATGATCTAACTTATTTTAACAGTATCACTCTGGCTGTGGAGTTGAGGATAGATGGTGGGAGTGGGGCGGCCAAAGATAGGAATGAGGAGAACTAGTAGGAATCTCCCATGATACAGATGAGTGGTGGTGGTGGCTTAAATCAAGGTAATAGAGGTTTCAGTCTAGATGTTTTTTGAAGGTAAATTCTGATCATGACTTCCTGATAGATTGGACTGGGGGAGAGGAGGAGCAGGTAGAGCTTGAGATGTCTCTTAAATATCCAGGTGGAGATAGATGTTGAACAGTTTGGATAATAGAGGTATGAAACTCTGGAGGTCAAGAGAAGTAGAGATAAAAATTTGAGTTTTGTTTGCATATAAGTAGTGTTTAAAGCCACAAGACTGGATGAGATCAGCAAACAAGTGAGTATAGCTAGTTAAGAGAAGGGAAGCAATGACTGAGCTCTAAGGCATTCCAGTGTTGCGGAGTCAGGGAGAACAGCCAAAAAGGAAAGCAAGAAGGAGTGACCAGTTACGTAAGAGAAAAACCATGAGAAGGTGGTCCTAGGAAGGCAGAGAAGAAAGGGGAGGCAACTATATCAGATCTTGCTGATAGGGCACATGAGTAGAATGAGGACTGAATTAAACCATTGGATTGTTTGGTATCACCAAGCCCAAGTCTTATTGCTTAGGGAAGGACTGTGTAATTACAGAGATTTGATTTACATTATATCATTTGAGTAACCACTGCCACCTTTTTTCAACTTCTCTGCACCCCTGCCCTTATAAAGTGGTACCACTCTTTTATGTATTTGTTCATTATCTTGCCCTATTAATACATTCTGCATAATTTTGTTTGATATTCCAACCTAGAGCTCACCAGATAGGATTCTCCCATGAAATGCTAAAAGCATTTCCTTTACCATAATCTGTCATTTTTATCTGAGTATTGAGGTTTCTTTTTTTTTTTTTTTAAGATTTTATTTATTTATTTGAGAGAGAGAGAGAGCATGAGCTGGGAGGAGAGGGAGAAGCAGGCTCCCCACTGAGCAGGGAACCTAACTGGGGCTCAATCCAGGACCCTGAGATCATGACCTGAGCCACCCAGGTGTGCAAGGTTTTTTTGGTGATTTTTTTTTAATATCACCATTAACATTGTTCTCTAGGGGCACCTGGCAGAAGAGCATGCAACTCTTGATCCCGGGTTCATGAGTTTGAGCCCCATGTAGAGATTACTAAAAAAAAGTTAAAACTTAAAAAAACAAATAGAAATCTAAGAGCAACTTATCAATCTTACTGGGAAGAGGTCCTCAATGGCAGTTGGGGCTATATAAAAGAGGATATGTTAACTATTTTGTAATAAAATAAATCCCAAATCAGTCCCAAATCAATCAACTGGATAAAATACGAGTCTTAATTTTGCTGTCAGAGTTTTTGGTTTTTTTTTTCCCTCCTTCCATTAATTAATGGGTAGGACAAACACCCCTCTGAGAATGGGATGGGGAAATGGTGGATAACACTGAGATTAGGGAGGGTGAAGTGTGAAAGTGGTAGTAAGGGGCCCGGAACAGGGACCAGATGATTGGAAGGGGCTGATGGAAGACAAGAAATTAAGATGGCAGGAGATAAATTTGCATTTCTGAGTAACAGAGTACTGGCCTTAGACTAAAGCATCAAGAAATCTTGACCTGGCTGCTTTTACTTCTTGAGCTGAAAACATTGTCATTCTTAGAGGATTTTGTTAAAGCAAATAAAATTGACAAAGAACAGAAGTAACAGAAGTTGTCAAGAAATGGGAGTGGTGTCCTGACCCTTGAAAGTCCTGAGGGGACAAATCTCTGGCTGAATGTTGTAGAAAGGGGAGCATAGGTAAAGGGAAGGGAAATGAGGACTATACACTTAGCCCCTTGTCTTCTCTGGAGGGACACTTGGCCTTGGCATCTTAGAATGGTATTTACTGGGGTTCTGAGTAAGGTGTTTTCTCTGAGTTCCTTCTGTTTCCTGGGATCCCTCTATGGTAGTGAGCCAGTCGCTGATACTGGAATCTTATAAGATGGTCCACTGCTTTTCTAAGGCCTTGCAGGAAAATAGGTAAGTAAGGGGATTTATAGCCTTCTTCACCTCCCTAGCATACCACCTGAACCAAAGGAAAGACGGAGATACAGAATTTTGGCTTTATAAAAAAAAGGAAAAAACCCTACAGAGTGATGCCAACGTGTTTGGTGGGCCAGTCAGAACAGATGGCTGAGAGAAGTGACCGCTGGTTTGTACAGAAGTGGATAAACAAATGACAGCTAAAGAATGAATAAGGTGGGGACGCCTGGGTGGCTCAGTTGGTTAAGCGGCTGCCTTGGGCTCAGGTCATGATCCCAGCGTCCTGGGATCGGGTCCCGCATCGGGCTTCTTGCTCGGCATGGAGCCTGCTTCTCCCTCTGCCTCTGCCTGCCACTCTGTCTGCCTGTGCTCATATGCTCTCTCTCTCTCTGACAAATAAATAAATAAAATCTTTAAAAAAAAAAAAAAAAAGAATGAATAAGGTGGTTTTCCCTGGGTATGTGCCATTTCAGTCATTGGTGTCCATTATTAGTGGTGAGGTCTTGACTCAGCTCAGTAACCATGGGTTGAGGTTGATCTGCATCAGGCCTCTCACCACCGTCTGAGAGATGATCCTGAAAGGACTTTTAAAAAAAATTAGCATATAATATATTATTTGCTTGAGGGTTATAGGTCTGTGAATCATCAGATGAAGGGACATTTTGTAGCTAACATAGTTCTTAGAAAAGAGTATTCCCTGCCTGACTCTTGCCAACTTGATCCTCCTGTTGGTGGGCACAGTCTAGCTAAGTAATGGAGAGAGGAGACCCTAAGTTCTCATATTTGCTGTTATTTTTGATAACATTATTGCTATTTTGATATTTTACTGATACTGGCATCTTTAGCCATTTGAGATTGAAGAAATCTGATTTATAAAATCTCCAGGACTGATAAAAATCTATTCTCTAATAATCATTGTATCTAAACTGTACAGTAGCAACTGTATTCAGTCATTTGAAACCCAGAAACCAGGAGAGGGACTGTCAAGCCTCCCTGAAGCCCATTCACTGTTTGAATTCTGTGTACACAGCCTTGGATGACTTAAATAGCAGCCATAATTCTTCCTGTACCCATTGTCACCATCAGTCTCTTGGCTCTGTGGATTTCCTAGTTATCAGTTTGGGCAGGAAGAAGGAGGAAAGACCTGTATTAAAATTGCTGCCATGGGCAGAATTGGAACTTCTGACTTCGGTGTGGTTGTGTTTCTCCAGTATTACCTCCACAAGCAGGGAGACTGGGTCTATACTCTGAAGAAGCCTGACCCTGTGGGACAGCACATCTGCTCGGCCCATCCTGCTTGGTTCTACCCAGATGACATATACTTTCAACACTGAATCACCATCAAGAAACGCTTCAAGGTGCTCATGACCTAGCAACCGCACCCTCTAAGGGTCCCTTAAATTTCATGTCTCTTTTGCTACCCCTCAGAGATTTTGTGAAACTAAGCTCTTCAAACTGAGCCTTGAAGCCTTCTTACCACCCTTGCTCTTGGGAATCTGGTCTCATCACTGCCTTTGATCATGCTTGTGTGAAGCAGTCATGGTAGCATCCCTCTTAAGGGATGAATCCTCCTTCCACAGTATGAATCATTGCAAGCTTATTAAAATGATTTGAGGGGCACCTGGGTGGCCCTGTGGGTTAAAGCCTCTGCCTTCAACTCGGGTCATGATCTTAGGGTCCTGGGATTGAGCCCCACATCGGGCTCTCTGCTCAGTGGGGAGTTTGCTTCCCCCCGTCTCTCTCTGCCTGCCTCTCTGCCTACTTGTGATCTCTCTGTCTGTCAAATAAATAAAATCTTTTAAAAAATGATTTGAAAGAGAATAAATAAATAAATAAAGTTGCTGCCATGAAGAGAAACCAGATGAGGTTACATCGTATGGGAGAATAGAAAGTTTTCCCATGGTCTGAATTTACAGATGTTGAGACCCTTCAGTTATTCTTCAGGTCCAGAAGTTACTGAAGTTGTATTCCAGATCAGCTTTGGCAGAAAGGTCAGTTTGGTTGATAAGCTTTAGGTCTGTGGTAGTCGATTCTTTAAGACATGAGACCCTCCATCTGTCCTCCTATGGTAGTACTTACTCTACAGTTGCCCTCTCCCGGGATGCCTGGGTGGCTCAATGGATCAGGTGTCTGCTCAGGGCATGACTCAGGGTCCTGGGATCGAATCCTGCATAGGGCTTACTGCTCAGTGGGGAGCCTGCTTCTCTCTCTGCCTGCCACTCCCCCTCTTGTGCTCTTTCTCTAGCAAATAAATAAATAAAAATCTTGAAAAAAAGAATCACCCTCTCCTGAAACACCAGCCATTCAGCAAGTACTTACTGAGCATCTGCTTTAGTCCAGCCACTGCATCCCCCGTTCTAAGTGTGCAAACTCTCATGAACTATTCAGTGTTGGTAATGTGATGAAATGTCCTGGGGGATACAATGGAGCTTGTGCTCTGGATACCACTGGATAGAATCTGCCCCTTCCCATTTTTAAGTTGAGGGCTTAAAAAGAAAACTGACTCATATGGTAACTGCCAGAAAGATTTCCAGATATTTTATGAGCTTCAGACTCCATCTCTGTTCAAATCCTTTCATCTCTTAAAGGCTGCTATTACAGTGGAAAGGATATTGGGGGCATTATGGGCAAACAGACTGGTTCAAATCTTGACTCTGCCATTTACTTGACTAGGAGGAAGTCACTCAAATTCTCTGAGTTACTTAAATTACTTCTCTTGGAGGCAGTAGGATTAAATAAGAGATTAGTACTAGGTTTAACCCAAAATTTCTTTGCTAGTGACTACTCCAGTGCAGGTATGGGTAGGAGTAGGATGTTGGAAACACGGAATTCAGAAGGGACCCATGAGTGGGAATGCTACTTTTTTTTTTTTTTTAAGATTTTACTTATTTATTTGAGAGAATGAGAGAGAGAGAGAGAGAGCGTGAGAAGGGGGAGGGTCAGAGGGAGAAGCAGACTCCCTGCTGAGCAGGGAGCCCGATGTGGGACTCCATCCCAGGACTCCAGGATCATGACCAGAGCCGATGGCAGTCGCTCAACTGACTGAGCCACTCAGGCGCCCTGGGAATGCTACTTTTTGAATCAGCCTTACATAGGAAAACAACAACAACAACAACAAGGGAACTCCTTTTAGGAGGATAAGATCCGTGTATAGGAACAGCTGTTTTAGATTCCCATGAATCTCTTTTCCTTAATTTTCTCATTTTTATTTTGACTAAGCTCAGGTTACCTTCCCCTCCTTCTGCTCCACTTTGGGAACCCAGTACACTGAGGCTACCTAGTGGTTCCCATCACGGCAGCCTGCTTTGGTGCTTAACCTTTCCTTTTACGTTTATTTGTTTGTTTGTTTGTTTGTTTATTTTTTGGTGAGAGAGCACAGGTGGGGGAGGAGGAGGAGCAGAAGCAGAAGGAGAAGGAGAGAGAGACTCTTAAGCAGTCTCCATGTGCAGTGCAGAGACCAACACATGGCTTGATTTCACAACTCTGAGATTGTGACCTGAGCTGAAATCAGGAGTCTGGAAGCTTAACTGACTAAACCACCTAGGTGCCCCTAACCTTTCCTGATCCATGAAAACATATGCCCTATGTTTATGTCTCCATAAAGGAGAATCCCCTACTCATTCTCCTTCGTGGTTTATTAGCAAACTTGATGATGTTGGGTTGAGATATGGATAGCTTTAAGTGTGTTATCCATCCTGGATAATTCAAATATTAATAATGTCAGGGGCTCCTGGAGTGGCTCAGTCAGTTTAAGCTTCCAGCTCTTGATTTCAGCTCAGGTCATGATCTCTGGGTCATGGGATCAAGCCCCCCATCAGGCTCTGTGCTCACCGTGGAGTCTGCTTGTCCTTCTCCCTCTGCTTCTCCCCCCACGCCATGATACTCTCTCTTATTCTCACAAACAAACACTTTTTAAAAAATAACAGCAAATATGGTGGAAAATTTAGGCAAAGAACATTTTTGTCACTGACCAAGTAGAGTAAGCACCTAGTGCTAGTTCAGTTGGCAGATCTGAAAGCTCTTGTGGTCATAAAAGAGATGTTTATGTACATGGCAGTCAAGAGGAATATCTTCCATGAGTCAAAAGGGGAGCTGTGTCAGGAGGCCAAAAGCAGAAGACCCCTTCTCCAGAACCAGATTATTTTTAGAGAAGGGATATTGTGTAGTCATTGTCCCTCTAGACAGTGAGATGAGAAATGTCTGGAATGAGGGTTTAAACAAGGTGGAGTTGGGAGTGAAGTGGAGGCAGGTGGAGCGGAAACTGCCTACTGATACTTCGTGCCCCAGTGGCACCATACTGCTGGGGTGGGGGGGCTAAGATGGTATTCACTGCTTAGATAAATGAACACTTACTTGTTTGTGTCTGAATGCATCATATTTTGCCAATTGGCTGGGGACACAGGTAACCTGTTGATGGTTACCCAGAAGTGACCTTGTTCAGAACGCGGGTGCATGTGTTCTGTGTGTGATCCATTGAAGTTGAACCTTTGAGATTTTTCCAGGTTTATAAATGATGACATCTTCATTTGTCTTATAAATTCCAGGCTTCTAGTGTTTTTCCCAGTCACTGAAGAAGAAAGCCTACAGGGTGGTCCATAAAATGTAACTTTTTATCAGAAGCCTCTTGATTTTAATCCATGCGTTGTATTTTTTAGCCCCTTATTCTAATTCAGATTCTTAGTACTTGGGCTCTCCCTATCAGGAAAGTGGCCCAAATCTTTCTTTATCCCTAGCACTCCATGCTATCAGGGTAACAGAAGGATTTTCTCCATTATTTTCCCAGTGGCTTTTGTATGTTTGTTTGTTTGCAGCCTTCATCATAGCAATTAAGGGCAAATGGATCAGAGATTTTTTTGTGCATTTAGGTAATTGTATGTTTCTGGTTCTGCATGTCCCTGGCTCAGATGCCTAACTGTTCCCAAGTAGTTCAGTCTCATTCTGTTCATGACTGGCCTTTTCTAAGGTAACACTTGGGTTCTATCTTGGGGATCAAAAACTTGAGAAATGTTTTAAGTGGCTGTGGCTTCATTGACAATGGAATTGCAGTGGGTGGGCGTGGGCAATGCTTAAAGGCTAAATAAAGGCTCTTGGTAAGAGCACATATGCTGAGAGAATATTTCATCTTCCCTCTTTCCATAGCAACTTTATCTGTAAGATTAAGCATTCTGCTGCTGGCATAGTTAATAAAACATCTTGGCTCCACTTCAGAGCTGTTTGTGTGCCATTACTGGAACCTATTTACTTTTATCCATTTCATCATTTGATTTTTGTTTCCTTCTGTCTTCCCAGGTGGCATTGGTAGGGTGGTCAACGGAGCCTTCATGGTGCTGAAAGGGCATCGGTCTATTGTTAACCAGGTCCGATTTAACCCCCACACCTACATGATCTGCTCTTCTGGTGTAGAAAAGATTATCAAGGTGAGGCACCTTCCCCTTCTATTCTTTAGACAAATTATTACAATTCATAATTGAAAGAAACTGGAACAATATATATAGGACCTCATACCTAAACATACTAAAGTTCTATCAAAATTCTCAATTATTTTGGGGCACCTGGCTGGCCCTGTCAGTAGAGCATGCGACTCTTGATCTTAAGGTTGTGAGTTTGAGCCCCATGTTGGGGATCAAGATTACTTAAAATTTTTTTCACTTATTTTAACATTATAAAATATTTTTAAAATGATATTAAAAAGTGGTTCAAAACCCTGTTTTCAGGACCACTTTTAAAAATAGTCACTAGACTTTGAAACTAGACACCACTCGTATGCCACTGCATTTCCAATGGCCTTTGATCTTTTTTTTTTTTTAATTTTTTTATTTTGGCCTTTGATCTTGAATCTGATGTGTTCTGCTTCCCAAACCTCATCTGGAAGCCACCATCCCCTCAGTTACTTGGTCTGTAGTTTGCATTAATTGCTGTACTAATATGGCACAGACACCACTGCCAGAACCATAGCTAAATTGCCTCAGAACATATCAAAACCCACTGCATGTGGTTATGATCGAGGCTAAGCACTTGCATTAATTGCACAGTGACTGAATGAACTTAACCCAGCCAAGGAATTTATCTAGAGCCTGCAGCTAAGAGACTCAGCCTGGCCTGTGTCCACAGGAGGATGGCCTACTACCTGTCCCTCACTTTCCAGTTGCTAGTGACCTTTTCCACATCTGTGAAAATGAAGATTTTGGGGGCAAATGATGAATCCCTTAGGACTCTCTGATAACTTGATTTTTAAGTAAGGGTAGATGATACCCCCCCCAAAAGTTAAAACCCCTAATTTTTTTTTCCCCTAAAATAATATTGAAAACCTAAGAGAAGGTATCAGGGAAGAAGTAAAAATTGGTTTGTGATGATTTGGTGGTTTTCTTATCCTCCTTCCTTCCCTCCCTCCCTTCCTCCCTCTGTATAGAGTTAAACCAAGTTGTATCTGAAGCAAGGAAAGCTATCAGAAATACAATGTTGGAGGATGGGTCAATATTTTTATTTGTTCTCATTCCAGATTCCTTTATGTAAAGTTTTGTTGGTCCGGTGGATCAATGCTGACTTTCATGATTGCACATGTTTTCCCACAGCACTGGAGCAAGACTTCTATATCATTTTTACTGACTTTTTCTTTTCAGAGATGATGAGATTTCAATTATAAACTACCCATCTGGGGTTAATTACACAGCCAGTTAGTGGTAAAGTCAGAATAGAGCCCTGTTCTTTGTTCTTCCTAGTGGCCTGTCACCTTCCCCATGCTGGAGGGAAGGCAGCAGGCAGCCAGAAGCCTCTGCTGGAGGTGGTCACCTCAGTCGTCCTTCACTGGACAGTCATGGAATTGGCCCTGTCCCTTGAGTTGTCTTCTCTTCTCCTTTGGCCTATGACTAATGGTCTGGCACAGCATGTCCTTGCTAGGCCTGTTGACGTCATTCTGTTTCTCAGAGCTCTGCTTGGGCATCTCCTTTAGAAGAGAGATTCCTGCTTGGCCGTGCACTCTGGGATGCTTCTGTACTTAGTCTCCCCAATTATTGTTTAGTCAACTGGAGTCTTTACCCTAAAGGTCATAGTTTGGAAACTAGCCAAGTTCTCAGAGGAGTAAGAGAAGAAAGTGCTTTTTCTTTGGGAGGTTATCCAGGCTGAACTATGGAGCTTACTGCTTCCAGGTTCCAGTGGGGTCTGAATCCTTCCCCACCAGGAGCCATTTGAAACCTTAAGTCAGTACAGCTGGTACC
>ML106421.1:0-10385 GCA_003697995.1 Taxidea taxus jeffersonii
GGGGGTGGGAGTTAAGGTGGTAGGAAAAGTAAAAATGAAAGAAGATGGGATCGGGAGGGAGAAAAACCAAAAGAGACTCTTAATGTCATAAAACAAACTGAGGGGGGTGGGGGGAAGAGGGGTTGGGTGAGGGTGGTGGGGTTACATCATATGTTTAAATAAGGCTTAAATAAAGTAAAAAAAAAAAAAAAAAACATGCCGGAGAGACTCAATAGTAGCTTTGTGAATGCAAAAGAAAAAAAGAAATTAAAAAAAAGTATCAGTAATCTGAAAGGCAGGATAATGGAAAGCATGCAAGATGAATAGCAAAAAGAGAAAACAATTTTTAAAAATAAGACTAGGTTAAGGGATCTCTTGAACAAAATCAAATAAATATTTATGTTATAGGGGTCTCAGAAGAAGAAATGAGAGAAAGGGGCAGAAAATTTATCTGAAGAAATAAGAGCTGAAAACTTCCCATATGTGAGGAAGGGAACAGAAATCCAGATCCAGGAGGCAGAGAGAAACCCAAACAAAATCAAAGTGAGTAGGTCCACACTATTGCACATAATAATTAAAATCTGAAAGGTTAAGAAATAGATCATTTTTTAAAAAGATTTTATTTATTTATTTGACAGACAGAGATCACAAGTAGGCAGAGAGGCAGGCAGAGAGAGGGGGAAGCAGCTCCCTGCAGAGCAGAGAGCCCGATGTGGGGCTTGATCCCAGGACCCCAAGATCATGACCTGAGCTGAAGGCAGAGGCTTTAACCCACTGAGCCACCCAGGTGCCCCAAGAAATAGATCATTTTAAAGCAGTAAGAAAGAACCAAGAAGTTACATACAAGGGAAATTGTATAAGACTATCAGCTGACTTTTTAGCAGAAACTTTAAAGGCCAGAAGGGAGTAACATGATATATTCAAAGTGCTAAAAGGAAAAAAATCCACAACCATGAATACTGTACCCTGCAAGATTATCATTCATATTTGAAAGAGAGATAAAAGTTTCCCAAACAAGAGTTAAGGAGTTTCTGACCATTAAACCAGAAATGTTAAAGGGACTTCTTTAAGTGAAAAAAAAAATAGCCATAATCAGATGTGGGGAAACTATGAATAAAAAGATGTGAAAGAAGAAACTACATACATAAAACATGGAAAAGAGTTTTTAAAAAGTTTTTTTTTCTTTTTCTAGGATATGCTTTAAGTTAAATGACCATCAGATTAATAGATTGCTATTTACATAGGATGATATATGAACCTCATGGTAACCACAAACTCAAAACCTACGATATATATACAAAAAATAAAGAGAAAGAAAGCCAAACAAAAGAATAGAAAACTCACCAAAAGAATAGAAAACAATAGAAACTCACCACAAAGAAAGAGAGCAAGAAAAGAAAAAAAGGACAGAGAAGAGCTATGAAAACAACCAGAAAATAACAAAAAGGAAATAAGTACATAATTATCAATAATTATTTTAAATATAACTGATCTAAGTGTTACAATTAAAAGACCTAAGGTGGTGGAATGGATTAAAAAAAAAAAAAAAAAACAGAGACCAATCTATTGCTGCCTATAGGACCCTCACTTTAGATCTAAAGACACATACAGACTGAAAGTGAAGGTATGAAAAACATTTACCATGGTGGAGGAGTTAAGATAGCAGAGGAGTAGGGGGCCCTAATTTCATCTAGTCCCTAGAATTCAACTAGATAGTTATCAGATCATTCTGAACACCTGTGAAATCAATGGGAGATCTGAGAAAAGTAGTGCTTCAGTTCTACAAATAGAAAAGCAACTACTTTTTGGAATGTAGGAGGTGCAGAAACATGAATCTGGAGTGATATATAAGAAGATAAACCACAGAGGGGAGGGAGCTCTTACGCAGGCTACCAGAAACTATAATAAACAGTGGAGCACAAAATCAGAATTTTTAGAAGTCTGCTACAATTGGAGACACCCCTGGCCAAAAAGTGCTCAGGTGGCAAAGGGTAGCAGTATCCCAGGAGGGACAGATTGGTCTCAGGATCCCTGGGGTAACAAAAGGAATGCAGGTGCCTGAATGTGGCAGAGTTTCCAAGCATTGGAGCAGGGAAGCTGGCTGAAAACAGTGAGACTAGGCACTGGCTTTCCACTGGTGTTGCCATAAGCAACGGACCACTGCACAGTTGGGCGACTGCTCTTGGGGTAGGGGCCCAGCAAAATGCAGAAACAGAGGAGAGGCCCTTCCCTCTGGGAGAAATGCCATGCATCTGCACTGCAGGAGTCCATCAAGTTTGGAGACTGGAAACTGGGTTGTGTTCCTGAGATAAAAACGTTCAGTCACAGGCTTGGTGAATCCAGAATTTGGATGGAAACCAGGGAGACAAGAGTGATTGATTGTTTTTCTGTGAGAGCTCACTGAAGAGTGGTGGGTGCGAAGGTCCAACTCCAAGGCTATAGATCTAGCACTGCCATTTTCATCCCCACCCCACCCTACCCCGCCTCAATCCGTACTGAAAGGCTTCAGGGAGCAAAACAGCTCCACCTGGTGCAATCCAGAGCCACTTACAACCTAGAAAGAAGGGTATGATTCTACCAGGGCAAGGACACCTGAGAACCTGTCTCTTTTAATACCCAGACCAAAATACACCCACAACCTAGTTTCCTGATTCATTCAGTTTTACTTTGTTTAATTTTTCTTATTTTATTTTGTTACTGTTTTCTTCTGGTTTGCTTTGTTTGTATGTTTCTGGTATTGCTGTTGCTACTTTTGTCTATTCTTTTGTCTTTTCTCTCTTTATTCTTTTCTGGACATAATTATGAGACAAAGTCACCCCAAAAGAAAGAACAGGAGGCTTAATCAATATGTAAGGGACTTAATCAATATGATATAGGTAAGATGTTGGAACTAGAATTAGTGAGATGTTGGAACTAGAATTCAAAACAATGACTATAAAGATACTGGCTGGGCTTGAAAAAAGCAGAGAAGATAGTACAGACTCCCTTAATGGAGAAATTAAAAAGCTAAAATATAATCAGGGCAAAATTAAAAATGTTATTACTGATACACAGTGAAAAATGGGGGCTCTGTCAGGATAAATGAGGCAGAAGAGAAAGTCAGTGGTATAGAAGACAAAATGATGGAGAATAAGGAGACTGACAAAAAGAGAAAAACAACTAATGGATCGTGAAGGAATAACATGAGAAATTACCATAAAGTGAAATAATATTAAACTAATAGGGGTCCCAGAAAAGGAGGGGTGCAGAAGGTTTATATGAACAAATTATACTTGATAACTTCCCTAATCTAGGGAAAGAAACAGGTATTCAAGTAAACAGGTATTCAAGTCCAGGAGGCACAGAGAAATCCCCTCAAAATCAACAAAAATAGGTCAACACCTCAACAGGTAAGAGTGAGGCTTGCAAATTTCAGAGATAAGAAGAATATATATATAGCAGTTTGAGACAAGAAGTCCTTACCTACAAGGGTAGACACATAAACTGTCAGCAGGCCTGTCTACACAGACATGGAGGGACAGAAAGGACTGGCTTGATAGATTCAATACGCTTAATGGGAAAAATATGTAATGAAGAATACTTTATCCAGCAAGGCTTTCATTCAAAATAGAAGGACAGATAAAGAGTTTCCAGGACAAACAAAACTAAAGGAATTCATAAATACTGAACCAGACCTCCAAGAAATAATAAAGGGGATCATTTGAGTGGAGAGCCAAACACAACAAAGACCAGAAAGAAACAAAGGTAATCTACAGAAACAGTGACTTTACAGGTAATAAAGTGGCACTAAATCTCTTTCAATAATTACTCTGAATGTACATGGAATAAATGATCTAATCAAAACACAGGGTATCAGACTTGATTAAAACAAAACAAAACAAAAACAAGACCCATCAATATGCTGATTACAAGAGACTCATCTTAAACCCCAAAATACCTCCAGATTGAAAATGAGGGTGTGGGGAACCATTTATCATGCTAGTGGGCACCAAAAGAAGGCTGACTACCATCCTTATATCAGACAAGCCAGATTTTAAGCTAAAGGCTATAATAAGAGATGAAGGACACAATGTCATAACAAAGGGGTCTATCCAACAAGATCTAGCAATTGTAAATATCCATGCCCCTAACTTGGGAGCAGCTAATTACATAAACCAATTTATAACAAAATTAAAGACACACATTGATAATCATGCAACAAGAGTAGGGGGACTTCAACATCCCACTCACAGCAATGGGCATATCATATAAACAGAGGCTCAACAAAGAAACAAGGGCTTGGAATGACACACTGGGCCAGATGGACTTAACAGATATATTCAGAGCATTTCAACCTAAAGCAACAGAATACACATTTTTCTCAAGTGCGCATGGGACATTCTCCAGAATCACATTCTGGGTCACAAATCAGGTCTCAATCTGTACCAAAAGACTGAGATCATATTTTGTGTATTTTCAGACCACAAAGCTTTAAAACGTGAAGTCAACCACAAGAGAAAATTTGGATGGACCACAAATACATGGGGGTTAAAGAGCATTCTACTAAAGAATGAATGAGTCAACCAGGAAATGAAAGAAGAATTTAAAAATATATAAGGAAACAAATGAAAAGGAAAACAGGACAGATCAGAACCTTTGGGATGGAGCAAAAGCAATCCTGAGAGGGAAGTATATAGCAATACAGGCTTTTCTCAAGAAACAAGTCTCAAATGCACCTAATCTTACACCCAAAGGAGCTAGAGAAAGAACAGCAAAGAAAGCCAAAATCCAGCAGGAGAAGAGAAATAATAAAAACTAGAGCAGAAAACAATGAAATAAAAAGAAAAAGAGCAATAGAACAGATCAACAAAACTAGGAGCTGGTTTTGTGAAAGAATTAATAACATCAATAAACCTCTAGCCACATCTGTCAAAAAGAATGAACCCAAAGTAAAGAAAAATCACAGTGGAAGAGCAGAGATCACAACCAACACTGAAGAAATAAAATCAACTATAAGAGTATATTATGAGCAACTATATGGCAACAAATTAGGCAATCTGGAAGAAATGGATACATTCCTAGAAACATATAAACCACCAAAACTGAAATAGGAATAACCAGAAAACCTGAACAGACCCATAATCAGCAAAGAAATTGAAGCACTAATCCAAAATATCCCAACAAATGAGAGTCTGGGGCCAGATGGCCTCCCAGTGGAATTCAACCAAACTTTTAAAGAAGAATTAATACCTATTCTTCTGTTTCAAAAGATAGAAATCGAGGGTGCCTGGGTGGCTCATTTGGTGAAGTGACTGCCTTCAGCTCAGGTCATGATCCTGGACTCCCAGGTTTAAGTCCCAGTTTGGGCTCCCTGCTCAGTGGGAAATCTGCTTCACCCTCTGACCTCTCCCCCTCTTATGCTCTCTCAAGTAAATAAAATAAATCTAAAAAAAAAAAATGAAATCGAAGGAAACTTCCAAACTCGTTCTGTGAGACCAGCATTACCTTGATCCCCAAATCAAAGGCCCCACCAAAAAGGAGAATTACAGACCAATATCTCTGATGAACATGTATGTAAAAATTCTTACCAAGATACTAGTTAATAGGATCCAACAGTACATTAAGAGGATTATTCACCATGACTAAGGAGGATTTATTCCTGGGCTGCAATGGTAGACCAACATCCACAAATCAACCAATGGTGATACACCACATTAATGAAAGAAAAGACAAGAACTATATGATTCTCTCAGTAGATACAAAAAAAGTATTTGGCAAAATGCAGCATCCTTCCTTGATAAACCCTCCACCATGTAGGGTTATGGGGAATATACCTTAGTACCATAAAAGTCATATACAAAAAACAAACAAACAAACAAACAAACAAAAACCCACAGGGAGTATCATCCTCAATGAGGAAAAACAGAGCTTTTCCTCTAAGGTCAGGAACATGACCAGGATGTCCACTCTCACCACATTAGTCAACATAGTACTGGAAGTCCTAGCCTCAGCAAACAGACAAAAAAAAAAAAAAAAGAAATAAAATCATAGAGGGAGACAAACCATAAGAGACTCTTAATCTCAGGAAACAAACTGAAGGTTGCTGGAGTGGAGGGGGCGGAAGAAATGGGGTGGCTGGGTGATGGACACTGGGGAGGGTATGTGCTATGGTGAGCACTGTGAATTTTCTAAGACTGATGAATCATAGACCTGTACTCCTGAAGCAAATAATACATTATATATTAATAATTTTAAAAAAGAAATAAAGGGCATCCAAATAGGCAAAGAAGAAGTCACTCTTCACAGATGATACTCTATGTTGAAAACCCAAAATACTCCACCCCAAAATTGCTAGAACCCATACAGAAATTCAGCAAAGTGGCAGGATATAAAATCAATGCACAGAAATAAGTTGCATTTCTGTACACTAACAATGAGGTAGAAGAAAGAGAAATCAAGGATCAAACCCATTTACAATTGCACAAAAAACCATAAGATAACTAGGAATAAACCTAACCAAAGAGGTGAAGGATCTGTACTCTGAATACTACAGGACACTTATGAAATAAATTGAAGAAGACACAAAGAAATGGAAAAACATTCCATGCTCATGGACTGGAAGTATACTGTTAAAATGTCTATATGGTACCCAAAGCAATCTACACCATCGATGCAATCCCTATCAAAATACCATCAGCATTTTTCACAGAGCTGGAACAAACAATCCATTTGTATGGAACCAGAAAAGACCCTGAATAGTCAAAGGGATGTTGCAAAAGAAAACCAAAGTTGGTGGCATCAGGATTCCTGACTTCAAGCTATATTACAAAGCTCTAATCATCAAGATAGTATGGTACCGACACAAAAACAGACACATAGGTTAATGGAACAGAACAGAGAACCCAGAAATGGACCCTCAACTCTATGGTTATCTTATCTTCAACAAAACAGGAAGAAATATCCAACTGAAAAAAGTGCAACAAATGGTGCTGGCAAAATTGGATAGCCACAAGCAGAAGAATGAAAAATTAACTCAAAATGAGTGAAAGACCTGAATGTGATACAGGAATCCATCAAAATCCTAGAGGAGAACACAAGCAGCAATTTCTTTGACCTTGTTCACAGCAACTTCTTGCTAAACATATCTCCAAAGGCAAGGGAAACAAAAGCAAAAATGAGCTATTGGTGGGTCCCTGGGTGGCTCAGTCCATTAACCATCTGTCTTTGGCTCAAGTCATAATATCAAGGTCTAGGAATCGAGCCCTGTGTCAGGCTCTCTGCTCAGCAGGGAGCCTGCTTCTCCCTTTCTCTCTGTTCTCCCCCACCCTCTGTTTATGCTTGCTCTCTAATAAATATTTTTTTAAAGTTATTGGCACTTCATCAAGATCAAAAGCTTTTGCACAGTAAATGAAAGTCACCAAAACTAGAAGACAACCTACAGAAGGGAAGAAGGTATTTCCAAATGTTTTATCAGATAAAGGGCTAGTATCCAAAAATCTATGGAGAACTTATCAAACTCAACACCCAAAAAACAAATAATCCAGTTAAGAAATGAGAAAAAGATGTGGAAAGACATTGCTCCAAAGAAGACAAATGGCCAACAACACACTCTGGAAGGCAGTATGGAGGTTCCTCGAAAAGTTAAAAATAGTTTTACCCTATGACCCAACAACTTCACTACTAGGTATTTATCCAGAGGATACAAATAGGTGTCCACAATAGCCAAAATATGGAAACAACCCAGATGTCCATCAACAGATGAATGGATAAAGAAGAGGTGGTATATATACACAGTGGAATATTACTCAGCCATCAAAAAGAATGAAATCTTGCCATTTGCAGCAACATGGATGGAACTAAGAATATATTATGCTAAGTGCAATAAGCCAATCAGAGAATGACAAAGATCATATGATTTTACCCATACATGGAATTTAAGAAACAAAACAGATGAACGCAGGGGAAGGAAAGGAAAAAGAAAATAAGATGAAATCAAAGAGGTAGAAAAACCATAGGAGAGTCTTTAACTACAGCAATAAGCTGAGGGTTGCTGGAGAAGAGGTGGTGGGAAATGAAGTAATTAGGTTATGGGCATTAAGGTGGGCACTTGATGTAGTGAGCCCTGGGTGTTATATGCAACTGATGAATCACTAAACTCTACCTCTGAAAGTAATAAAACACTATATGATAAATAATTTTAAATAAAAAATTTAGAAAAGAAAGACATTTACAATGCAAATGCAAGTGGAAACAAAAGCTGGGAAAGAAGTACTTACATCAGACAAGATAAACTAAGAGAGACTGAAAAAGAGCAAAGAAGGACATTGCCTAATGATAAAAAAAATCAATCCAGAAAGAAAAGACAACCGTAAATCCACCCAACACTGGAGAACCTAAATACATACAGCAAATATTAATAGACATAAAAAGGGAAATCAATGATTGTACAAAAACTAGGGGACATTAACAACCTACTTACACCAGCAGATAGATCATTCTAGTAGAAAATCAACAATGAAACAGTGCCCTTGAATGACACACTGTACCAGATGGCCATAACAGATGTATGTAGAACATTCCATCTGAGAACAGATTACATATTCTTTTCAAGTGCACATGGAACACTCTCCGGAATAAATCACATGGTAGGCCACAAAACAATCCTAAGGAAATTTTTGAAGATTTAAATTATACCTTGCATTTATTCTGAACACAATGGTATAAAACTCAAAATCAAACACAAGAAAAAAAGAAAGAACACAAACACTTGGTGACTAAATAACATAATACTGAGCATCCATTAGGTCAATGGGGAAATCAAAGAAATTTAAAAATACAATGAGATGAAAATACAATGGTCCAGAATCTTTGTGATGAGGCAAAAGCAGCTCTTAGAGGGTAATATATAGTAATATACTCCTACCTCAAGACACAAGAAAAACGTCACATAAACAACCTAATACCTAAAGTAATTAGAAAAAGAAGAGCAAACAAATATCAAGACCCCAGGATGAGTAGAAGAAAGGAAATAATAAACTTAGAGCAGAAATAAATGACAGAAACAAAAAATAAAAAACAATCAAACCAAGAGTTGGTTCTTTGAAAAGTTAATGTGATAAACCCTTAGCCAGACTCATTAAGTAAAAAAGAAAAAGGACCTAAATAAAGTCAGAAATGAGAAGGGAGAAGTAAAAACTGACACCACAGAAATACAATAATTAGAATACTATGGAAAATTGTATGTCAAAAAGTTGGACAACCTAGTAAAAATGTATAAATTCCTAGGAACGTACAATCTTCCAAAACTGAATCAGAAAAAAAAAATAGAAAATCTGAACAGATCAAGTACTACTGATATAACTGAATCAGTAACATAATTTAAAAAATAAATTTAAAAAAGAAACCTTCCAACAAATAAAAATCCAAGTTAAGACAGAGACACCACATAAAAAGAAAACTACAGGGGGAGGAGTCAAGATGGCGGAGAAGTAGCAGGCTGAGACGATATCAGGCAGCAGGAGATCAGCTAGATAGCCTATCAAACCATTCCGAACACCTACAAATCCAAAAGGAGATGGAAGAGAAGAAAAACAACAATTCTAGAAACAGAAAATCCACCACTTTCTAAAAGGCAGGACCAGCGGAGAAGTGAATCCAACGCGACGGGAAGAGAGACCCCAGGGGGAGGAGCCGGCTCCTGGCAAGCAGCGGAGCACAAAGTCAGGACTTTTAAAAGTCTGCTCCACGGAGGGACATCGCTCCAGAGGCTAAACTGGGGTGAAGACCTCACGGGGACAGCGTGGACTCAGGTCCCACAGGGTCACAGAATGATTGAGAGTATGTGAGTGTCACAGAGCTCACAGATATTAGAGCAGGGAACCCGGCTGCAGAGACAGAGCCGAGGTTTACTAGAGCCGTGGTCTGTGACACAGGCCGGTCCCCACAAGATCCGGGGAGACTCCGACCCGGGAGAGCTCAGGGATCTACGGGGTTCGGAGACTCCTGGTGGGACTCTGCCAGAGACAGAGACGCCTGGTCACAGGCTGGGTGAGCTCGGAGCGCTCCCAGAAGCCAGTGAGACGGGACTGCTTACGCACGATTTTCTCCAAGCGGGGCCGGAGGCTGGGGAGACGGGAGTGATTAAACGCTTTTCTCTGAAGGCGCACTGAAGACTGGGGCCCCTAGCTCTCGGCTCTTCTGAACCGGAGATTGGGAGGCCACCATTTTCATTCCCGTCCTCCAGAACTCTGCGGAAAGTGTTCAGGGAACAAAAGCTCCCGAAAGCGAACCTGAGAGGATTACTTAGCCCGGCCCCTGGTAAGGGCGGTGCAATTCCGCCTGGGGCAAAAACACTTGAGAATCACTACAACAGGCCCCTCCCCCAGAAGATCAAAGAAATCCAGCCAAGACCAAGTTCACTTAACAAG